>PVJS01002325.1:0-85673 GCA_004027185.1 Glis glis | reverse complement strand
AAAAAAAAAAAAAAAAAAAAAAAAAAAAACAAAATGAAGAACAAAAAATAGGGCTGGGGGTGTAGCTTGGAGGTAGAATGCCCCTGGGTTCAATCCCCAGTACCACAAAAAAAAAAAAAATAACACAATAATAAATGCTGGCGAGGATGTGGGGAAATAGGAACTCTTATTCATTGTTGGTGGGATTGTAAGGTAGTACAACCACTTTGGAGAGCAGTATGTAGGTTACTCAAAAGACTAGGAATGGAACTATCATATGACCCATCCATAGCACTCCTAGGTATCTTTCCAGAGAAGCTGAAGTGAGAATACTATAGAGACACACGCATACCCATGTTCATAGCAGCACAATTCACAATAGCCACATTGTGGAACCAACCTAGATGTCTGCCACCAGATGAATGGAGAAAAGGGAACCTTGCACAGCGTTGGTGGGAGGGGCGGTATAGCCATTATGCAAAACGGCATGGGGGGTCCTTAAAAATTAAAAGCAGAACTTCCACATGATGCAGTAATCTCACTAGTGGAACACATACCCAAAAGAAATGAAATCAGTATTTTGAACTCCCATGTTTAATGCAGAACAATTCACAAGATATACGATCAACCTAAGCGTCCATCAGCTGACGATGAATAGATTTTTTAAAATGTGGTATCCATGCACAATAGAATACTACTCTGCCATAAAAAGGAGGAAATCCTGTCATTTGCAACAAATGGATGGCACTGGAAGATATTATGCTAAGTGTAATGAGCCAGCACAGAAAGAAAATACCTCATGATCTCACTCTTTGGAATGTGAGAAAGCCAATCTCAGAGCAGAGAGCAGAATGGTTGCTAGCGGCACCTGGGGAGGGCGGGGGAGAGGAAGAAGGTAGTTACTGGGTCAGGAGTTACAGCTACATCGAAGGAATAAGACTCTGGAGTTCCATTGTACAGCAAGGTGTCTACAGTCATCAAAATGTACTAGATACTTTAAAATAGCCAGAAAAGAGGATTTTGAATGTTTTATCACAAAGAAGCAATAAGTGTTTGAAGTGATGGATACACTAATTACCCTGATTTGATCATTACACAATGTATGCATGTATTAAAGCATCACATTGTACCCGATAAATTCGTATCATTATCATATGTGAATTAAAATAAAATAAAACTAAAAAATTAATTTCCAAAATTAGGACTGTATCCTAAGGGGGAAAAAGAAAAGAAAAACCCATAGGAGCCACTATGTCAGTTAGATAATTAGAGGCAGTCTTCTCTCACTGTACCTTGCCATGAACTGTGGTCCTCTCATCTTTTAAATCCAAACAGCACGTTAACAAGACTTTTTGCTGGAAATAAAGATTTTAAGAGATAATGCCAATCAAATTCTGCCTTCCGAGAGCAACCCTCTCCCCTCTTGTTACCATCACACACAAAACATCTCCTTTACTAGAAAGCTTTGCGAAGGGCTTTGACAGAGATGTTATCCTGGACAAATTTCAATGAATTGAAGGAAATGTGGCTCTTAAACTGTATTCTATATTGAGGAAAGAACCGTACTTCTATTAAAAAGGGATGAAGCACCACAAGGCTCCAGAAACAAGAGGTACACTCCCTCTACCTGCCCCCAGGACAGGGCGGGGTTGAGTCCCCTCCCCGCTTCTTGTATCTGGAGCCTGGGAAGGACTTGGGGTCCTCTAATCCAGCCTATCCTGTCCTTGGTGCAAGGACAAGGAGTAGACAGTGGCCTCATCTTCCTGCAGGGAGCCCGGTCCACACGGGAAGGGGACAGTACACAGGGGGCGCCTGCAGGTATGGGACTGAGCCCTCCAGCCACCCACCTGGGACTGACACTCCGCCCATAGCCAGCAGCTGCTCAGCAGCCTCAACGAGGTCTCTGACACACATCCCAAGTTCAATGCACTCCAAACTGTCCCGGTTCCTCCACCCACACCCAGCCCTCCCTCACTAATTCCCTCCTTCCCCCAGTTCAACCTGGGAGTCCTTGACGCTTCTCTGGGGCCCCACACTCCACAGCCAACCCATCAGGAAACCCCATGAGCTGTGCCTTCAAAATAAACCCAGAATCCAACCACTCAGTGGCCCAAGCCATGCTCCTCTCTCAAGAATTACTGAACTCGTCCCCCAGCTGGTCTCCTTGAACAGCCCATGATAATCTCGATGCAATAGCCAGAGGGATACTTTTAGGTCATTAGATCGTATCACATGACTCCTTTAGTCCCCCTCCAGTAAACCCTATCACAGAAAAGGAGTCCCAATCCAGACGATGGCCTCCGATACCCTGCATACGCTGGCCTCGCTCCTGCCCCACCCAGCTCCGCAAACCTCCTCTCTGAACTCATCCCCCACTACTCTCCCGTTCCCTCAGCCACACTGGCTGCTTCTTGGACGTTCTCGACACAGTCCTGCCTCAGGAGCTTTGCACAGACATTCTCTTTGCCTGGCACACTCCCCACCCTGCCCCTCCCTCGCACACACATCCACAAGGCACTCCCCGTTACCACTTGCAAGTCTTTTGCTCAAATGAGTCATTTTCCCTCTAGTCGTCCTTCTTAAAACTGTACCACCATCACCCCCAGCTACCACGCTGCTCCACGTTCCCAACCACCCGCCTTCGGGTTTCAGGTTTTCCTTGTCTTAGAACCTTCTAACAGAACACGCCAATGACTTCATGCTATACTCTAACTTGAAATCCATGGCAACAGGATTTTTATTTAATTTTTTGCTCCTGCTGGACCCCCAGTGCCTACAACAGCACCTGGAACACAGTAGGTGCCCAATAAATGTTTATTGATGAATGAAGGAGTTTGGATAGGTGCTGTGTCACCAATGCCCTAGGTTTAGTGTTGCCCCCCATTCACACAGGCACATGCACACACAAACACACCTGCGTATGTGCACCTGCTTTTCTATCCAAAAACAGGCTTCAGGTTGTAGCTCAGTGACAGAAAGTTTGCCTAGCACATACGAGGCCTTGGGTTCAACCCCTAGTCTGTCTGTCTGTCTGTCTCTCTTTCACACACACACACACACACACACACACAAATTAGAATGGCAAAAGTGGTCTTAAGAATCACAAACTTTCCTCCTAAATACTTCACCACGCCTGTCTCAAGAACAGAGCTTCTCCTACCAGCCACATCATTTCAAAAGTGAACATCGATCCAATATCGTTACCCAACAATACCCCTCGGATTTCCCCAACTGTCTCAAAAATGGTCTTTACAGCTAGTTTGTTTGTTTGTTTGAGGCAGAATCCAGTCGTGTTGCGCTCAGTGCCATAGGCCGCTCTTTCTGCGGGGTCTCCCCAGGTACCACCCTTTCCTCGGTGCGTCAACATCACTCCCGGAGGCTCCAGACAGTTATCCTTTGGAAGTCGTGCCCCCCACACACACACACCCGCCTCCCACGCATCTGAACTCCTCGGCAAGAGAGGCCGCCCATGGCCATTTGGTTCCGGTCTCCACTGTCTGGCAGCGGGTGACACTGAGAACATGAGAATGTCCCGCTCCCACCAACACCTTGCGCCTGGAGTTCCAGCTCGCATCCTGAGCCACAGGCTACGCCAGGCTTGCGACGCCATGACGGTCTAACTCCGGAATCCTTCTCTATTCATTACCTGGCATTCCTCTGTCAAGGGGCGCTTCCCCCCTCTGCCCCAGCTGTCATCACTGTGCACTTGTGGGGGGCTGGGGTTTCTTTTTGCTTTTTTTAATTTAATGTGTTGCAATCGCTGGTCAGCAGTACTCTGATGGCCCCTTCTTCTCAAGTCTGGCTGGGAGGGAGCTTCTAAGACCTCATTTGTCTTCCAGTGCAACAAATAGCCCACTTCTCCAGAGGCTTCTTTCTTTTTTTTTTTTTTTTTTTGGTACTGGGGATTGAACCCAGGGGCATTCTCCCTCCGAGCTACATCCCCAACCCTATTTTTTATTCTTTATTTTGAAACAGGGTCTCACTAAGTTGCGGAGGGTCTCACTAAGCAGCTGAAGCTGGCTGCGAACCCGGATCCTCCTGTCTCAGCCTCCCAAGTACTGGGATTACAAGCGTGCATCACCACGCCCACCGGAAGGTTTCTTTAGTAGAGAATGGAAACTAGAAACCAAGTTTGGGCACTAGAGGTGCTCATAACTGCAGGGATGGTGTAGCTTTCAGATTCTTCTAGTTAACCCAGCTAGAAAACGTGTGTGTGTGTGTGTGTGTGTGTGCGTGCGTGCGTGTGTGTGTGCATTTAAACATGAATTCATGCTGAAACTCTTTTTTTGGTACTGGGTGTTGAACCCAGGGGCATTCTACCTCTGAGCCACACCTCCAGTCCCCCCCTTTTTTTAAATTTTGCAACAGGGTTTCGCTAAATTGTTGAGGCTGGCCTCGAACCTGTGATCCTCCTGTCTCAGCCTCCCAACTCCTGTGATCCTCCTGTCTCAGCCTCCCAAGTACTGGGGTTACAGGCATGTGCCACCACGTCCAGCCATTTTCAACTCAAATCCAATGCCGTGAGATCACTCTGCGCGGTCCCCCCTTTCCATATTTGAGTCTCTCTTATTCCACAATGGAAATTCTGGATTCCAACACCTCAATTTACTCATCTGCTCTCTCCTAAGTAGACACAAAATAGTTTCATAATTTCATCATCAATATCCCTACCAACACAAGCCTATGGAAAAAACAGGTCAGTGTTTATACATTTCCTTTAGACATGTCCTTTGTCTTTAGACTAGATGCAGGCAGTGTGGGCATAATTTTTTTAAATACAAGACTCTTTGAACCAGAAGAGAGGAATCTGAAGGTCTCCGCCACAGAGATGATAAATGTTTAAGGAGATGGAAATGCTAATTACTTTGATTTAATAACTATATACTGTACACATGTATCGATTTATCACACTCTACCCCATAAATACGTACAATTATTTTAAATCCCCCACAACCTCTTTGACAAGTTTACAATAAAAAGATTTTTAGATGATTCTGTTAATCTTGCTCTCTTAAAATGTGAATGCGAGATAATACCAATGCATATGTGCCTATAAGAATCAAGCTCTATTAAAATTAGCCTTCACATTGAATGTTCCAGTCCTTGTGATATTTAAACAGGCAATGTTAAGATTCTGTGAATCAACATTAGGGAACATTTAAGACAGGATTCCTATTTCCATAGAAACAATAGATCACTATTTCTAAGAAAAAATTTAAATCTTTTTCAATACATATGTAATTTTCTTTAAACGATTTTTGAACAATTAATATGTTTGACCCATATTTTAACATATTTCACAAGAAATAAGTGCAATTGTTCCATTTAAAACAGAAATTTATTGTTCCTACAAAACACAAATATGGCCTTGGGGTTTGCATCTCTTTAAAGAAGATCTGGGTAGCATCTGACCAACTACTGCTTTCTAATTGTGTACTCACAGCTACTACAACCTTGGTAAGAATCCTAAGTATTGGGGGCCTTGTTTGTTTAGTACTGGGGATTGAACCCAGGGGCATTCTACCACTGAGCCACATCCCTTTTTATTTTTTAATTTTGAAACAGGGTCTCACGAAGTTGCTGAGGGCCTTGCTAAGTTGCTGACGCTGGCCTCAAGCCTGCCATCCTCCTATCTCAGCCTCCCAAGTACTGGGATTACTGTCGTGCCAATTTCTGATGGCTGCTTTTCTACAAAGTTCTCAAGCAAGTGCCTCAACTATGCAGATCTAAAGGGACATGAAAGAGCCACTAACCTACGTAAAGTGCTTCTCCATAACGGACCACCCCTCACCTGTGCTAACTAGGAAGTGGCCAGCATCATCATCCCTAACTTCCACCAGACAAGCACAAATGATCACTAGATCTCCACTCCTCCCACCCCCGGACCTCAGCCACTGTCAGCCTTCAACAGGGAAGGAGACAGGAGGCAGCAGAGAAAGGCCAGTGTCAGTTCTCCCCTGGGTGAGGGAAGGCGGAGTGTGGGGAGGGGTAGAAATAGGACAGGCAAGGGAGCAGGGGAAAAAAAATGCATGGAGCATGGGGTGTGGTGGAGCACGTCTGTAATCCCAGTACTTGGGAGGCTGAGAAAGGAGGATGGCAAGTTCGAGGCCAGTCTCAACAACTTAGCGAGACCCTCAGCAACTTAGTGAGACCCTGGTTCAAAATTTAAAAATAAATTAAAAATAGGGTCAGGGGTGTAACTCAAAGGTAGAATACCCCTGGGTTGAATCCCCAATACCACAAAAAATAAATAAATAAATAAACAATGCATGGAGCGGGAGGTGAGAGGAGACTTAGTGGAGGGTGTGGGGGCAGTTTAAGCTGGGCGCCTTCTTTCCTCGCCTCCTGCCTCCACCGGCACGTCCACACCAGAACGGCTTCTCAAGCCTCTGCCTCTGATGCCCAGAACGATATGCTCCACTCCTTTTTTTAAAATCGTAGTAAAATACTCACAGCATTACATTTACCATTTTAGCCATTTCTAGGTATACCATTCAGTGGCGATGAATATTCACACTGCTGTGCAATCCACCTGCAGGATTTCTTCATTCTATAAAACTGAAACTCTGTCCCACGAACGACGACTCCCCAACCCCACCTCCCCCAGCCACCCGCAACCTCCACTCTGCCTCGGACTTGGACCATTCAGGTACTTAAATAAGTTGAATCGCATACTACTTGTCCTTTTGTGACTGGCTTATTTCTCACAACATAATGTTTTGTCCATGTTATAACATGTATCAGAATTGCCTTCCTTTTTAAGGCTGAATAATATTCCACTGCATGTATGGACCACGTTTTATTTGTTCACTCCTCTGCTGATGGACACTTGCCTTGTCTCCACCTTTTCTGGTGATTGTGAACCCAAGGGAGCTTCACTCCTTCTTAGCAACCTCCTTCACAATGTGCAGTAGTGCCCCTTTCTTAAAAAAAAAAAAAAAGGTTCTTCTTTACTGAGCAGAAGATTCATGGAATCTAAAAATTTTAAGAAAAATACTGGCTTCGCAGATTCCCTCATCCACCTAGATAGCCTGTCAGTGACTTAGCCGACGTTTCTAGATATCCAGCCGGAAAGAGGCCTGCCCGGGATTCTTATGGCCTGGGATGCAGACCTGGGACTCATATTTCTGTCAAGGAGATGGGAACTGGGCAAAAAGACATTGACACACTAGCTCTTGGTCTTAAAAATACATCTTTATTACACTCCCTTCTGAATCATAAAAACAAACCCCTTCTCTGGTAGAGTCTACATTTGATATATCTCTACTCTTATGACTCGATCCATTTTTAGTTTGCTTGCTTTTACTTATATACACATACACATACAATATGTGTTTGTGAAGGTGCTGTTTTTACAAGTACACATAGACATATCTTTGCACACAGAGAGTTCTAGCCTCTCTCCTTTTCAAGCTGAAGTCCACTGAAATTTCAAGGGGATTCTCCACTTCAATACACAAAAAAATATGCTCACCGCTTCCCTGTGCATGATAAAACTGCAAGTGCAATCAGTGAGCCGTGTTTCAGAGTGGAGGTGTGTGCGGATTAGAGAACTATTTCAGATGCACGCTCGGTTTTCTTTCAATAAAATCTAGTCTCACCACGAACTGGCCACCGTAAACCAGAGAAGTCAGGTCAACTGACCGGACACCACAGGTGTGAAATGGTGCTAAATATTTCGAGTTAGCCGGGCGTGGTGGCGCACGCTTGTAATCCCAGTACTTTGGGAGGCGGAGACCGGAGGATCTGGGTTCGCAGCCAGCCTCAGCTCTCTCTCTCTGTCTCTCTGTCTCTCTGTCTCTCTCTCCTTAGTGAGGCCCTCCGCAACTTCGTGAGACCCTGTTTCAAAATAAAGTATAAAAAATAGGGCCGGGGGCTTAGCGCAGAGGTAGAACACCCCTGGGTTCAATTCCCAGTACCGCAAAAAAAAAAAAATATTTCGAGTTAAAGACCAGGTGAGCCCTTAAATGACCTCACCCTTTACTTAAGTGTTGAGACATGGCCTTCCCCCCAAGTGTCATGTGCAGAATAAAAAATAACATTCATATTTCTGATCTAACTAATCTCACTGTCGCTTTTCTTCAGTGATTCTGAATTCTAGCCAAACTCCTGCCCTGACCTACTCGAGCACTGGGATGCCTTCCTTCTTCCAGAATGTTCTCCACTCTCAATCTTTTCCACCAACTAAGCCTCCTCCAGGAAGTCCTCCTTGACATCACACAGGCAGGCATGTTCCTCCCTCCCCTGTCCTTCTTACTTATGGCTCCTGGCTGGAGCAAAGGGCATGTCATGAATTATTACCAAGCCCCCCTCGCCCTCTGCTCCGAGCACACGCATGTGCACCTCAGCTTGGGCGCCACCAAGTCACCAGCACCAGTTGTGTTCAGCAGCTGCATGACTCTATTTCTGCCACATGGTACCTGTCTACAAAGTGAGAGACGACAGTCATGCAACCCTGTCTCCAGGCTCCAGGGGCAGCTGCAATGGTGCTGGACAGGGACACAGCTAGCAGCAAGTGCAGGGAAGAGACCGACCAGAAAGGTCTGGAAAGGAGAGGGGTAGACTTTAAAACCCTGTGTGCTTGCTCTGTGGCAGCTTCAGAACCGAGGAGAACGGGCAGGCTTTTTTGATACAAGTCAAATTACCAAGTCAGACAGAAAAATAAAACTCGCAGATACCTGTCAATCAAAGCAGGCCATAATTGCTATGTGAGGCTGCTTTTTCTGTTGTTGTTTGTTGCTGGAGACTTGAGGTCATATATTAACACATTAATTGAAATTTTGGTCATAATTATCGTGTATTAAGCAGTTGATTACATGGTTGCATTTTGAAATTTCTAATTGGTTTGTTCCAATTGATAAAAGGTAATTTGTTGGGGGTGATGTTTAGAGTTATGTATTTAATTATCATCAAATAGATAATTAATATAGTGTGGCAATAGTAAACAATGACTATGGTAATTACCATCGAAGTGCGCATATTTGTACAAATATGACAGATGAGTTTTCTCTCACCAGTCGCTTTGGTCTCTGCTCTAAGCCAGCGTGCTGGTTCACTTTCTTCACAGATGTAATTAGCAACATCTCTGTCTCCTCCATTTCCTTCAATTTGAAAAGAGCCGAGCAGCCATAGGACAAAGGACATCCTGAAGCCACCCGCACCATGCCCCAGCTTTCCCTCTGTGCAGATTACTCAGAGAGCGCCTCGGCTTTTCCAGTTGGCTCTCTGCATTCCCACAGTATTTCACTGGACCTTTTTGTTAAAGTGACCCTGAGTCCCCAGCCCGACAGAGTAACCACAGGCCAAGCACAGCTGAACTAAACTGAGTGGAAAACTATAGTGTTTACCAGTGGACGGAGCATCATCTATTTGGAAATTGACAGAGAAAGTTGGCAAAAACCTCAGTGTTTTTTAACCAGTTATTCTGGCAAAAAAAAAAAGTCCCCCAACTCATCAGAAATAATCATGAATGCTATGGGCTTTGATTTTAAACTATTACCTGTCTGCCAAAATTGCTGTGTTACATACCAAGGCCTGGGACCCCATTATCGCCTGCCACCTGTTGCATCCGGCAAGGCCGCAGCAGGAGCGGACGTGGTGGCCCCAGGCCCTCCTCTCCCCATGGTGAAGAGGTCACTCCCACGCCTCCCCAAGGGCACCCAGAGGCTGCCACTGAAGCTGTCTGGGCCTGCCTTCCTTGAGCCTGCTCCCTGTCTTCATTTCCCCCTCTGGGCACAGGGTGAGAACTCGGAGGCAGCTGAGGTGGAAAAAGAAGAGAGTCCAGCACCCAGTGCCACCTGCTCCGCTCCTCAGCCTCTCCGGAGCATTTCCCTGGCACGCAGCACCCCGCTGCTCCCCGCAACATAGCAGTCCAGGACTCGCTGCATTCACAAGCGCAAAACAAGACGAATGAGCAAATGGGGCTAAAACTCCTGGCTGAATAGCCTGAGACTTGGGGGAGAGGGGACACGATTGGCCGGAATGTAAAGTGGGTCGTAGAAAGGGCTGGGCGGTGTAGGGAGGCCACTACTCTTTCTTAATTTGTGTGAAAAAGTAATTAGGAGCCTGGTGTGGTGGTTCATGCCTATAACTGTAGTACTTGGGAGGCTGAGACAGGAGGATCACAGGTTCAAGGCCAGCCTCAGCAACTTAGTGAGGCCTTCAGCAACTTAGTGAGGTCCTATTTCAAAATAAAATAGGAATGGGGGTGTAGCTCAGAGGTAGAATCCCCGAGGTTCAATCCCTAGTACCAAATAAATAAATAAATAAGATAACTAGCCCTGGAGATCAATAATATCAAATCCAGAAGACAAAACTAACCTATGGTTTGTTCTGTTTTTATTGTAAGTATGTTTTAAAATATTTCCCCAAAATATGCAAAATAGCTTATTCTAACAGTCATCTTGCATATGTGGAAACCCTAAATCTTTTGGGGGAAACCCAGTATAACAGAGGCCATGTTGCCAGCCTTCGTGACGCGAGATGCCCAGCGTTGTCTCGGCTAGGCTCAGGCCAGTCCTGCGGGGGATCAGATGCCGGCATGTGGCTTCAGGGGTGTGGACCTGGGGCTGAATGATCGGCCACGGTCAGGCTCCTAAGCGACGGCGCTGCTGACCAGAGCGCGAGGCGCTGTCTCCCAAGACACAGAGCACAACATCACTTGTGGACTAGACAAATGAAGGCCAGAGCGACGTGTCCCGACGTAGTGTCACCTAATGTTACTAATTTCCAGGCCACCTTGGTGGTTTGTGCACATGTGTTCCTTTCCCAGAGAGAATGCCACCCACTGGCCTTGCTGGAGGGCCAGCGTCCTGTCCACAGAGATGACAGTTACAGGATGGACGGACGCAGAGAGAAGCAACGATGCTACAGAATGTCGGCTCCCCCAGGTCTCCCTCCCCTCTGTGAAAAAGGGAAATGGGTGCATACTAGAGAGGGATGACGTGGCAGTCACAGGCGAGTCCTTCTCCGTTCAGTGAGCAGAAGGACTGCAGGACACCTGAGGGCCAGTGGGAAGGACAACTTCCCAGCAACCCGCGTGCTTGCCCGGGTCCACCCTGTGCTCATGCAGAGCCCCTGCCCGGGGCTCACCCTCAGTCCTTCCGTCTGCTCCCCAGATGCTGTTATGGCTTGGATATAGAATGTCCCTGGAAGAGCTCATGTATCAGCAATGCAAGTGTTCAGAGGTGAAATAAGTTGAATCATGAAGGTTCTAGTCTCATCAGTGGATAAATGCATTGATGGATCAATCATTTGAATGGATTTATTGAGTGATAATGTAGGCAGGTAGGCTATGGCTGGAGGAGATAGGTCACTAGGGGTGTGGCCTTGGGGACTATCTGTGTCTCTCACCCCCCCCCTTGCTCTCTCTGCTTCTGGCCTCCACGATGTGAGAGCTACATTCCTCCACGTACCCTACGGCCACTGCTGCCATTTGTGCTTTGGACTGAACTTCTGAAACTGTGAGCCCCCAATAAACTTTTCCTCCTCTGAGTTGTTATTGTCAGGTATTTTAGTCACAGCGATGGAAACGCTGATTAAAACAGATGGCCTTTGATCATCTCTCCTCAACCTAATCACCAACCAAAGACATATCCGGAACTCATCACGTTTTCGTTTTTTACAGGGCTGGGGATGGAATCCAGGGCCTCGGGCACGCTAGGCAAGCACTCTGCCACTGAGCTACAGCCCCAGCCACACCACTTTTCAAATACAACAACTCAACTCCTATTCTTGATTTCAAAAACACTTTCCATTTCTCAATAACACATAAATTCAACTCCCACCCCAAAATTAAAATAGGTGTCAAAGGGTGAATTTTATTAGGGGATAGTTTTAATTACTTTTTAGTGGATCACACCATTTAAGGGATGAATCTCATCCCTGCGTTTCTGAAAATAGAACATCATTTGTAACCCTTCCAAAGAGACTTTGTCTTTCCAGCCTCAAAGGATGGAATGAAGCGCACTTCAGAGCTGAAGAGTCATTTCTGCACAGCCACCCCGCGCCCGGCGCACCTGCTCGGGTCCAAGGTCAGCCTGGGGCACTCTCACAGCCCTCGCGGCCATGGCAGCACCCACAGTGGAGGTCACTGTGGTCACCCTGCAATGTGGCGAAATGCACAGGGACGAGCAGCAGGACCGGGATGATGGGAAACTTACCTCAGCTTCCAGGTACTCCAAAGCATGCCTCCCTTTGGGGCTTTGCATCTTGACTTGCTCTGGGGACAACTGCTGGGGTCAGGAGTCTGCCCTGCTCAGAGTCAGGGGACAGCAAATTCCCAGAATTAACAGACCATTGAGGCGGGGTGCCGCCCATCTCGCCTCTGGCACACGATGGTGCCCCCAAATGTTGGCCAAATGCCCAACCCAGGCAGCACTAGCTGCCACCCAGGTGAGCTCTGGCCAGCCGGCCACCGAGGGCCCTGCCTATCACAGCTGTCCCGGCGGTAATGACCACGCCGTTCTTTTTACTATTTCCAGTTCAGTGCTAGGAATCAGGGTCCAGTGGCCAGTCTCCTGCAGGGCCCCATGGTCCCTGCTTCCTGGTTCTCATGCCCCTTGTGGTCCCTACCACCCTGAACCATGTGACCAACAGCATCTGTCAGGAGTGACAGTGTGTCACCTCCAGGCTGAGTCATAAACAACACTGTAACTTTCACTTGCTCTTGGGTCACTTGTTGGGACACCATCGATGGCGAGACCCACATGGCAGGGCACGAGCCGGGTGAGCGAGCGTTGAGGAAGCCATCCTGCAGATGCCTTCGCAGACTCCCTGGTCTCAGTGACCAGCCTCCGTGCTGGGGTCAGAGCCACGGCTCCATCTCTTTGCTGGACGCCTGCTTGTGGGGGGACAGCGGGTCCCTCAGACCCAACACGCGCCAAGCAGAGCAAGTCAGCTCCAAAGCTGCCCCTTCCCTGCCCCTCCCTGTCTGCTCTGGCTCCCCTAGCCCCAGGAATGCAGCCTGGAAAACAGGCCCCTCCCGCCCTGCCCCCAGTGCCTGCATCCAGGCAGGACCAAGCCCTGCAGGGCTCCATCCCTTGTCTCTTCCCTCTGTTGCTCCTTTCCACTCACTGAAGCCACCTCTCATCTGCACCAACACAAGACCACTTGGCCTCCCCACTGCTAACCCAAAATAGCCTCAGCTGGCATCCCAGCTTCCAGAATCCTCCGTACTGTGAGGAGCTTTTTAAAGAACAGCCTGAACATGCCAAGCCCCTACTTTAAAACTCCTATTGGCTCCCCCTTGCCAGCAAAGCACAGACCTTCCAGGGAGAACTTCCAGGCCGGGATGCGCCCCACGTAGCCGACGGCCTGAACGCAGCGCTCGCCTGTCTCTACCCTTGCTCCGGCCCAGGACTCTGGGTGCGGTTCCAGGCTCAGTACAATCACCTGCAGACCTTTCACCAAAGAGCAGGGCCTCGCCAGACAGTCTGACTTGAGGGCTCTGGTGTGGGAACCAGGCAGTGGCACCTTGTTATTAGCAGCTTTTTTGAGATATAGTCCACATGCCATACAAGTGGCCACTTGACGTGCGTCATCCAGAGGGTGTAGACTGTCCCCGGAGCGGTGCAATCAACGCCACACTCCACTGCAGAACATCTTACCAAGCCCTGAGCAGACACGCCCCGTGTCCCCCAGTCCCAGCCCTCTGCAGCCACCCATCTAATCTGTGTCCCTAATGATTCGGGGCAGCAGTCATGTTCCTAAGCCTCCAGTGACGTGAGGGCATGGCCAGGGTGAGAGGACCCCCTCTCCTGCTGTCGGGGTTCCCCTGGCCGGGGAGGCTTTCCTTCCATCGCGATGTTTAACATTCTCCCCACACTTCCAAGGACGCGTCAGATACAACCTCCTCCATTAAACCTGGACTAGCGCTCCTCTTCCTCAGTTTACCCCTCCGTTGCGTAAACAGCTAGGAGGGAAACCCCCTAGCTCCCTCCACAGCCCCCTGTTCCGTGCTGCACCGGAGCGTGTGGTCACGCGTGGTCAGGCGTGTTCTCCTCAGGTACAAACCACGCACTACCTATGTGCAGGGACCGCGGCACGGCGCCTGGCACGTAGGCGCTGATGCGTATTCCAAATCAAGCTAAGTGCGGTGTGGCTACAGATTCGCTCTACTGGTACAAGACTTCACACGGAAGGACCCCTCTCCTCCTCTCTACCCACACTCATTCCCCATTTTTTCCTTTAATAACAATAACAATAATAATAATAATAATGAAACAGTGGTATGAAATAATCTTTCTGGTTACATTGCCAAAATCTTTACATACACACAAAGATGCAGCATTTGTGTATCTGTGCGTGTATGTGTATGATTTTTAAATCTCTACTACTCTGTGCAGAGATTATAACCCACACACAATCAAAACCTGCATAGAGTTATTAATCTACCATCCTATAAGACACCATACCATAAAACATTTCAGGGAGACCACATGCAAAGAATTATTTATTTATTCATCCATTTATTCTTATTTATTTATTTATTTATTTTGTGGTACTGGGGATTGAATCCAGGGGCATTCTACCTGAGCTACACCCCCCAGCCCTTTTTATTTTGAAACAGGGTCTCACTAAGTTGCTGAGGTTGGCCTAGAATCTGCAGTTCTCCCATCTCAGCCTCCCGAGTACTAGGATTATAGGCGTGCGCCACCATCGAGCCTGGCTAAATTTCCTTTTTTTTTTTCCTAATAAAGAATCTTGAAAAGTAAATAAGCCACAAGTCTGTATTCTCAGAAGGATAAAGAGTCCGAGTCCAAGGAGGTGCCCGCCTGTGGACAGACAGCACGTGTCCCTTCCGAGGCCGCGCATGGGACACGGGGCTGCAGAAACGAACTGTGCAGGCAGCGAGCTAAACGCAAAATCCAGACAGCCCATGCCTGGCTCCACAATCCAGATGCCGCCTCCCGATGGAGTGAGCGCACTTCGCCATCAACACAGAAACTTCAGAGCCTTATCTAACCCAGACTCCTCCTCCCCTCTTTTATCTGTTGGTCTTTCTCTTGCGGCGTGAAGCTATTCTGCACATTAATTATTTAATTTCTATTGTGTGTTTTAAATGCTGAAGAGCCGTCCCGATATGGAACAGGTGCCCTATCGCGGCGGCTTTCCTACACTGTCCGCCTGCCTGCCGCCGTCACTTGAGTTTGACTCGGCTCTGTCAGTGAAAAATTAGACTTCATTTCAGGATGCTAATAGCAATCTCTCCAAAACAATGTAATCAAGGCCTCATGTGCACCTATAATTTCATCCTTGACATAAGCCTGACAGCTATTTATTGTCTGAAAGGGAAAGCGGGGAGGGGGAGGGAGGCGGGAGAGGGACTCCGGCGTGCCCCCCTCCCCCAAAACAAACCCGGCAGCTTTCTGTTTGAAGGGAGTCTTTGCAAAGTCCAAAAAAATGGCAATAATCATGGGGTTTACATATGTCTTGTCTTAAGCAATCAAGACAGAGAGTTAACAGAGAAGCACATTCAGATGTGCCAATTCCCAAACTGCCCACCTCTGATGAGCCAGCTGTGAGCCGCAATTGTCACATTATAATTTAGGCAAAGGGAGAAAAAAAGGCATCAGAATACACACTGGATCAACATAATTATTCACAGCAGGGTGCTGCAGAATTAATTTAGCCAATCAGAATGATACTTGGGGGCTGGGCGCATCGCAGAGATCAAGGGGGGAGCAGGGAGGGGAGGGGGCCGAGGGAGGGAGGGAGCGCTGTTTCCACACCTTACTAATATTTGGATCATCTGATCTTGCAGATATTTTGAATACACATACGCGAGAGGTTGTTTCTTTCTCGTTTATTTACAAACACCTATACAACGCTCACCCCGCGCCAGTCGCCAGCTAAGCACTTGACAAATAGCGACTTCTCTGATCCTGTGACTCTGAGGTAGGTACTATTATTACCCGTGTGTACACACGGAGGCTCAGAGAGGAGCTTCAAAAACGTGCCAAGGACACAGAGACAAAGGAGCCTAGTGAGAAATGGGGCCCGGCCGGCTGGCTCCGCAGGCTGTGCCATGACCAGCTCCTACACAAAGCCGTGGGCAGCCAGAAGGCATGGTGGCCTGCGCCGTGCACTGAACTTGTCAGCTCTAGCTCCACCATTGCTGTGTTCCTTTAAGCTGCTTTCCCCAAAGATGGCGGAGCTCTGGCACAATTGAGCCCCTCCTACACTGAGGGTGTGGACTTCCCTGTCCAGGGGACTTCACCCTCTGACTTTCCAAACCAGGAAGAGCAGGTGCCCCAGCAGCTCAGCAGCTGCCCTGGGCTCGCGACACAACAGCCTCTACCTGGGACGGCCTTTGGCCTCCCTTGCAGACACAGTCTTCCTGTAGAAAAGCAGCAGACAGGAATCCAGAAAATCAATTGGAAAGAAAGGAAAGGTGGGCTGCTCCAAGGATCAAGGCGGTTAAATGCCTGGCATAAAAACACAGATGAAAGAGAGGATAAAGGCAGAAATGAGTGGTCACACTGACCCTGAGGGTCATCTTGCCTGGATGAGTGTCTGCAGAGGCAGGCCAGCAACGACCGAAAAGATGCTCGCCTTTCCTGTGGGCGCAGAGCGATCTTAGACTAAAGTGGCCCTCTCGCTGCCCGGCTCGGAATTCTGTCTGAGGGTAGCTATCAGAGGAGCCACGAGGAGTCCTAATTTCCTTGTAAAAGTTAGACTTCAGCTTGCCTTCCCTGCTTCTGGTAATGGGGGGAAATGATGGGGAGCGGCCTGGGGTTTTATGTCTGGCAATAATGTTTGATCTATGCCATTGTCAATGAGAACTGTGATTTAATCCATAAGGATACAGAGCCTCATGATGAAAGGGGAATAACGACAAATCCTGATTAACAATCGCTGCTACACTACAGCAGGTTGCCATAGTAACGGGGCTGAAATTATACAACAAACTGGGATACCACACCAGGCCGATTACTCCAGGAAGGGGCCCTTTTCTGAGAGCATTTGGCTTTCTGTGTTCTCTTAAAATTAAGATGCGAGCATCTTACATCCAACTGATATTAGCTTTCCTCTCTTTTTTTTAAATGTTCCCTTTTCAGCGGGTCTCAGATAACACGAGGGATAACCTTGTACGCACAGGAAATGTAGCAAACAACTAACCACATTTCAGCTCCTTTTTTCCCCTGAAAAGAGGGGACAAAACAAAAATTATGGTAAGGGATCTTCCTTTCACATCACTCTTTTCATAAAGTCATGCTTAAGTCCTTGGCTGCAAGAACTGGGGGAGTCAGAGCTTGTCCAGTGAAATGACCTACTTCTCGCTCTGTAGAGCAAAGTTCTCTGAATTCGTAGGAAAGAGGATTGAAGAGGGATCAGGAGGCATCTCCTTTGTTCCTAAGCATGTTTATTTTTTCATTAAGATCTTAAAAAATAAAAACATGGTTTTAAAATAGTGGTGCCCCCCGCCATCACCATTTGCTCAAAATGATGCCCAAAGCTGCATTGGTAAATAGTACTTTAAAACTGCGATGGCGATGCCTGCAACTGACTTTGCAGGCGAACCTTTATAAAATAGATCTTACAACTAGCCTAGAAACAATACACTGCATTTAAACCTCATACTCCATGTCCTGTGTCAACTGCAGAGGAATGTCAAGGGAGACATTAAAAACAAACTGAAAAATCATAGACCTAAGTATTCGCTTAAAGGGGTAAAGATCTATAAGGAGGGAAGGGTAAAGAAATTTAAATATGGCACATCTTTAGTATTTCTCCTTTAAAGATGGGAAGGAAAGAAAAAAAATCAGAATGTCTTTTTTTTTTTTTTCAGAAATGCTACAGTTCGAGGAAGCACATTTTCCTGGAGATTTCGCCGCGGCTTTCAGTCATCAAAGTGCAGGATGGCCCAGTGGAAAGGACCTGGATTTGGAGGCAGAAGCCCTCAGGTACTGGCGCCATCACTTGCCGGCTGCAAGACCTCGCCAAGTCATTTAGCCCTCTGGGCCTTGGTTTCTTCATCTGGAAAATGGGAATCATAATTTCTACCTTGCTTGCCTCAAGAAGTTTCTGAGATTTGCTCCCCACCTCTGACACAGGAAAATCCAAATCATAAAACAGAAAAATCAGGAAATTATGTGGATTACAAGAGCGTTCACCGGGAAGTTTTGTTTGTGCATTTGTTTGGTTTGTATCAGGCCCTCGGTGCACTTATTATAAACTTATTATGGTCCATCAAATAAACTTATGATGGTCTATCAAATACTAAACTTACAACAGTCCCTCAACTACCAAGGCTGATAGATTAGAGGTGACACTTAACATTTTGAATAAAATGCCTGAGATCTAAAAATGAATTAAAAGAGAAAATAGGAAATCTTTGAAGAACTAAGCAATTGATGGGGTTGGAGACTTACTACCCTAAACACAGCCCCTTGGCTTTCGAGAAAATGGCAGAAGCAGGAGGGTCTCTCTGCCCTTCCCCACCTTGCTCCCCTGAGGCAGGTCCTAAGACCCTCACAGGAGAGGGGTCCCAGAGGAGAGGCATGTCTGCAGACAGGGGGACACAGAGCAGCTCTGAACAGACAGGCGTCACTATGTCCCCCAGTTCATCACCATCGGCATACCCATTTGTCCAACCACACTTCTCCTTGACCATCAGCTCATATCAAACTTGGCCACAAAGACACACACGTTTACCTATTTCCTTGGGTCTTCGTCTCCTTATGCAGACCCCGTGTCACCTACAACGGATGTAAACACTCTGTGTGCGTCTCACCTGCTCGCCTGTCTTTTGTTCCAGGTGCCTCAGGCATGCACCCAGCAGTAGATGAGAAAGGAATCTGCTCTCCCCTCCACAAATAAACAGAAAATATGGGCTCTTTATACACAACTTGCAAGAACACAACTCTGCTCTACATTTTATACTGGGGACATGTTTATCAATACCTGTGTCATTCCACGACTCAAAAATGCCATTTCTAAACTAAGAAGTATGCAGAATATGGTTTTACCATCCAACATTCAAGTAAGGTCTTTTATTCACAGATAACATGTTCTCAGAATATATTAGTAAATGTGGCCCAATTAACATTGTAACGTTCTCAGATTCCTTCTGATAAAATGTCAACAGTGAGAAATCCACAAAACATAAACTCGAACCTAAGTTTTCTTCCACATTTTCTACTCTAATACAGGAAATTCAAGTTGCTCTTTCTAATGCAGTAGCAATGGAAATCTTTGAAATGGTGGAATCTTGGGTCTCAAAAGGACTAAGAGGTCTAATGGGCCACCCAGCGTGGTGGTCATCCCTCAGCACCCGGGACTGAGGAGACCCAGCCTCTTCCTGCACATTTCTGGCACCGAGGAACCTGGAGAGCTCTTGGCCACCTGCTCCAAGTGACCAGCTCTGTCACTGTGATTGCCGCTGTTGCGACTACTATGAAAGTGAACCCAAATCTCTCCCAGTCCCCCCTCTGGGCGTGGTTGGGTGCTAGCACAGTTGCACTAAGATGGGTGTGAGAGGCTTTTTATGAGAGTCTCTTCCCAGATTTAAAAAAAATCCCAAAATAAATCAGCAGTGAGCAACCCCTTTTTCCAGAATGATTCAAGAGGAGGAAATGTTTCTAGAGCCTTTTATTCCATTCAAAATGCAAATAGCTTAATTTAGCCCCATGGGAAAATACACACTATTCTTACAATTCAGATTACCTGCTATATTGAATAAAAGGATGGCAATGAAAAGAGTGACATATTTGAGAAGTTGCAACATGAAAGTGGCCCCTAATTTAAACAGGAACAGAGGCCGCATTCTGGAAAAGGAACAGAGGCCGCATTCTGGAAGTTGGTGGCCTCACCCACCCCGAGGGCCACAGGCTGCTCACCACAGGCTTGCGCTTCCTTCCCTTCCCCTCCCTTCACTGTGACATCCACACGCCGTCTTGAGGCTCCCAGACCTTCTGCCGACGTCAAGCCCCTCTTTACACAGCTCCTGTCCTGTTACTGAAAGCAGCTCACATCAGGAATTAACTCTCAAGAGAGTCCCATCTTCAAATCTTTCACCTCTGTTTCTGTCGCTCAGGGCTATCTCCAGTCGTCTCCTGGGAACATCCTCCAATTTCCCACCCACCACCAAGCAAACCCTTCCTGAAATATTCGACCAAGTCCAAGAAGCTGGCTTTTATTTCATCTATAGACAACCCTGATCCAGGGAATGAGCACTAAACTGAGAGTCAGAAGAACCACATTCCAATCCCTGCGGCCTTGCATATTAGCTGTGTAGCCTTAGACATGTCACTAACCTCTCTGATCCTTAGTTTCCTTTTATGAAAAACAGGGACATTGGTAATAATAATGACTTTGCTGCTTTTCCTCCAAGGCCAAATAACAAGATGAATAAAAATATGCCTCTAAAACTATAGAACTTTATGTTTACTTAAAGGATTGTTATATCTACAGAATAAATATATTAACATAATGGTCTTCCCATTGGGGTGGGAATCCAGTGGAGGGGAAAATAAAGGATGATTTCTTTTTCTTGTTATTTTTGGTACTGGGGATTGAGCCCAGGGGCATTCTACCTCCAAGCTACATCCCCAGCCCTTTAACAGGGTCTCACTAGGTTGCTGAGGGCCTCACTACATTGCTGAGGCTGGTCTTGAACCTGTGAACCTCCTCTCTCACCCTCCCAAGTACTGGGACTACAGGCATGCGCCACCATGCTCGGCAGAAAGACACACAGAGAATTTCAAGAATTTCAAGAAAGACACACAGAGAATGGTGGAGGCGAAGGGGAAATACTGTCTCAGGTCACACTCCCAAGGGAATGCAGCGTGTCCCCAGGGGAAGGACCCAGCAGCAGCCCCTGAGGACCTGGTGTGGGCTCCTACCACACCTGAGATGCAGCTGCCAGGATGTCCCCCGCACCTGTCTGCGCCCTTGGCTTGTCCGACACTGTTTCCACCATGCAAAAAGAAACATACTCAAATAATGTATACAGTTCACACCTGACCCCGTTTCCACTTACAGCACTTTTAAAAACCACAAGCCAGCCGGGCGTGGTGGCGCACGCTTGTAATCCCAGTACTTTGGGAGGCGGAGACCGGAGGATCCGAGTTCGCGGCCAACCTCAGCGCGCATGCGCGGGCGCGCGTGACTTATCTCTCCTCTCTCCTCTCTCTCTCTTGCTCTCTCTCTCTCTCTCTCCCTGTCACTCTCTCTCTCTCTCCCTAGTGAGGCCCTCTGCAACTTCGTGAGACCCGGTTTCAAAAATAAAGCATAGAAAAATAGGGCCGGGGGTGTAGCGCGGAGGTGGAACACCCCTGCGTTCAATCCCCGATACCGCAAAAAAAAAAAAAAAAAAAAAAACACAAGCCACAGTCCCAGTCAAGACATGTGTGCCCCATGACTACCTAGCCTCTGCACATTTTAACTAAGGAGGTTAAACTTCATTCTCATCCACGGAGAGAAAGGGAGAGCAAATACCGGGAGCGTGGAGGCAGCCGGGCTCAGAGAAGCAAATCTGCACTGAGTATAAAGGCCCTTCTGAGAGGAAAGGAAAGGTCAGGCCTTGAACCTAAACCCTTTCTCCCCCCACCCAGCTCCCAGTTGAGATGGATGTGGATGGTGCCAGGCAGGGAAGGATGATAAGACCCTGAGGTGCAGCCCCAGGAGAGGAGAGCTGAACTTTAGACTCACCCCCAGCCAGCCAACAGTGCAGGCCTGCATGTGGCCAAGTGTGAAGGGGCTCAGACCAGTGGAACAGGGACACCAGCAGCCCATGGCCACTCCATCTGGCCAGGCCCTTGCACATAAACAGCCTCTGTGCGGGCACTTCCAGCACGCTGTCCATACCTCTGCCCCACAGCAGGCCTCCTCCTTTGTCCCAAAGAATGTCTGATCATTCTCCATTGCTCTTCTCTGGGTCAAAGAACTTTCCACCCCCAAAGCCCCTGTGTCTAGTCTGAGCACAAGAATATGTCAGGTCATTTTCTTCTAAGTTAGAGACATCTACACAATATTTGCTTTGACAGCCTAGAGCCTTAAACCAACAGGGGAAAGCCGAGTATAGCGTTTTGCAAGCTGCAGGTCCCAGCCTCACCTCCCCAGCCTCACCTCTACAAAACAAGGCAGCATAATCCCAGTACTTGGGAAGCTGAGACCGGAGGATCCTGGTTCGCAGTCAGCCTCAGCTACTTAGTGAGGCCCTCCACAACTTAGTGAGACCCTGTTTCAAAATAAAGAATCAAAAATAGGGCTGGGGGTGTAGCTCAGAGGTAGAATGCCCCTGCGTTCAATCCCCAGTACCGCAAGAAAAAAAAAAAAAACAACAACAAGGC
The DNA here is from genome assembly GCA_004027185.1 of Glis glis. NCBI lineage: Eukaryota > Metazoa > Chordata > Mammalia > Rodentia > Gliridae > Glis > Glis glis. The sequence continues at coordinate 63,399 of PVJS01002325.1, read as the reverse complement.
AGCAACCACACAGCCCTAAGGACCAACCGCTCCTCAGTCCTTGAGTTATTACATGAAACTGTGGGTTTTACCTTTCGGCATGGCTAGCTATGCCTTCACAAAAAAAATCCCACATCTTCAGATGTCAAGTCTATTCCAGAACTATGAAATTCCAGAACTATGTCTGCTAGTTTGGGTATACACAGATGTGCTGGCTTGAACCATATAAAATTGCTGATATTTGCTATTTAGGCTCACAAAAAAATGGCAATTTTATATGGTTCAACCTAAGTATATTTATCACAAGGACATATAAATATATAGAATGTCGCTGTCAACTTATGGTTGTGTATGTTATATGCTGGAGATCATGAACCATACCTTTGTCTTACCATAGTATAGACTTGAGTGTGATAATGTATGTTAAATACCTAATAGAAGCTGGGCATGGTGGCACACGTCTGTAATCCGAGTACTTGGGAGGCTGAGACAGGAGGATCACAGATTCACAGCCAGCCTCAGCAACTTCCAAGGCCCTCTGCAACTTATTGAGACCCTGTTTCAAACTAAAAAATAAAATAGGGCTGGGGTGTAGCTCAGAGGTAGAACACCCCTGGGTTCAATCCCCAGTACCACAAAAAAATGCCTAAAATACCTGTTAATACACCCCAATATAACTAACCGAAATCATAAATATTACCTGCTGGTCATATTACTTCCTCTGTTTTTCAGTACAATTAAATTACTTCTTCCTATCTAACACATAACAGAGCAAAAAGCATTTTAGGTAGAACAGAACTGGCAAAACTGTCACACCAAGTAAACTGGAATCCCTTTTGTCACCTTAGCAATTTGGGTCTCAATGGTTAAAACACAGAACCAGCTCCTTTGCGCACCTGGCCTCTCTCTGAAGGAAGCAGCCCCTGGGGATAGAAAGTGCCTTAGCCAAGGGCAGGGCTGAAAGGCAGGTGACACCGCAGGGAGAGCTTATCCAGGACTTTTTGAAGAGAAAAAGAGAATCACGTATTAAAAGAGTGAAACATAAACACCAAAGGGTAAGTATCAGCCCTAAAATATGGCGCCTACCTCATTAATCTTTGCCTATTGTAATTTCTCCTCCGTTTTCCTCTCCACCTTAAAGTAAAGCTGAGGTCAGATGTTATACAAAATTTAAATGTAATTGCGAGATTTATGCATTTAAGTTCTTCCACTGGTTCCCTTGGCAACAGCTCTAACTCCTATCGCCTGCCCTGGATACAGCATCCTCCCGCAAGAGTTCTCTGGGGTGATGTCTTAGAAAGCCTACGCGGTAGTCAGTGTGCGGCTCGTAAACCAGCATTTGAACAGAGCATGTGATGACAGTTTTAAACACAGAAGTAAAGTGGGTTTGTCGCAGACATATTGCAAGCAAGCATTCAGTTTAGTTGCTGTGCTCTGCCACAGGAAGGCTCCCTGCCTACACACTGCACGCCTTCCTCTGTCAGCTTCCGGTCACTGCTCAGCTTCTCTCCAGTCACTGGCGGGCCACAGAGCCCCGGACATGGAGCCCGCAGTCATGACTGGTCCACTGATCATGCAATAGCCACAGCCCACGGGGAGACTGAGACCAGAGCCCGGGCAGGACAATGCACCTCACTGCCCGAGGGTCCTCGAGCCAAAAACAACACTGACAGTGCTGGCATGTGTGTGCAACACCGGCATGGAGATGTCACACTGTCATCCATACTTGAGAGCGACGCTGCCACAGGTATAAATTAAGATCCCTGCTTCGCATCGACCCGCCAGGCCTGGGCAGCTCTCTTTGTGGTGTGATCGCCGACTCCAGCTAGCCCCACGCTGATGGAGCAGTCACCTGTACCTCCAACTGGTCAACCCTGGACACACAGGAGTGACTCTTGTTATCCAACACAGTTAGAGTGGCCAACTTACACACCTGGTACTCCATGACACTCACAACAGAAAGGTAGAAAGAGGGGAAGAGTGAGCACGGGAAGCTGGATGACACGGAAAAGGCATATGATGCTATATCCCAACAGGAGCTCTTTTAAGACAGGATCTGAAGAGGCAGGCTAATGGGTCAGGACGTGCATCCAGTTATGATTCAGCCTCAAGAGCCACCATCATCCCGTTTCCTGATCACTCGCCAGGTGCCAAGCCACGTGCCTAGCACTTCACATCAATCGACTATCTAGTTTTAACCAAACACCAACCTCCTGACATAGGTGTCTTCCAGCTTTATAGATGCCACAGCTCAGGTGTGAACGGGCTCGGGCTTAAAGGGCCACACAGCTGGTGAACAGCAAAGCCCAGATCTGGAGCCAGGCCAGGTGAGCCGACATCTCTCCCTCGGTTGCAGAGTGAGGATTCAACGAGCTGGAATGTACAGCTCAGCAACACATAGCTGGGGCTCGATCGACAACAGCCCCACCCTCACTGCCTCCCAAGAGTATACCTACAACCATGGAACCAGGGGCCACGGACATCTTTCCAGAGCGCTCACGCCCAGTGGCCCTTCCCTGAGCACTGGACAATTCCTGGCCTTTAACGGCACTCTTGCAGGATCAGCTATAGGGCAGGATCCCACGCAGGCGAAGTACAGTTTCTATGAGGCCAGGCCTGCTGTCGAGCCTTCAGCCCCTAGCCCAGGTGGCTATATGTAAGTGGCCAAGGCCTTGTTCCCCTAAAGCGTGGGATCCAACTAGACTGAAAGTCGAAAGACCTATCTTTGCATACTGAATGTAAACCATCTATCTCCCGAATCTGGGTGAATCATTGAAACTGATTCTAGCACAGTATCTGGCATACAGTAGGCACTCACTAAATAGTAATTAGTGCGCTCACTGCTATTCATCACTATGACATATCTTGCAGGATTGTTGTTGGGCTCTTACATGTACTGAGAAGTCCACCCACATTGCTAAGCCAGGCTATAGGAAAGGTGGCCCTTAATGCTTCAGGCATGACCAAGGGGGCTCATTGGTTGGCACAATGTTTTTTGTCCTTGGGTGGGTTATAAAATCTTCCTCTTTCTTTCCACTTTCTATGGAATGAACATTTGTGTTTCCTTGAAGTTCATATATTGAAGCCCAAATCCCCAACATGATGGCATTATGAGATGGGGCTTTGGAGAAGTGATTATGTCAAGAGGGATTAGAGTCCTCATAAGAAGAGAGCTTCCTCTCTCTGCTCAGCAAGAAGGTGGCCATCTGCAAACCTGGAAGCAGGACCTTGCCAGACACCAAATCCAGCAGTGCCTCGATCTTGGACTTCAGTCTCCAGAACTGCGAGAAAGACATGTCTGTTTGTTAAGCCTCCCCATCTTTGGTATTTTGCTATAGCCATCCACATTGACAAAGACATCGCGGTAGCCAGACCCTGGGCTTGGGGATGTGGGCGAGAGAGGGCTGAAGATGCTACGAGCAACAAACACATCAGCGAGTGGCCTGGCAGGCTGCAGTGGAATGAGGATCTGGCACCGTTTACGCCTGATAAGCGATCAGAGTCCAGATGTGTTTTGAAAGGGGGAGACTTCACTTCCTCTGGTACAATTCCCTATTTACAAAGCAATCGGGACCAAGGCCACTTCCGTGAGAAGCATACGCAGATAAATGGAAATAACAATCGACCTCGAGCAAACGATTGTCAAGGTGGAAATGATTTCACTCTATGTGACCCCTGATGGAAGATGACACATGTCGGTCTTCCCTGCCTTTCCCTTTATTAACCAATTAGGAGACTAAAAAATACTCAATAAAAAAATCATATAAAAGACTTATAAGCATCATTCAGATCTCCTTTATCAGTCATTGGCTTTCATTTAGCATAACTGGTTTTTCCACTAAAAGAAAATTAAATAAAATAGATGTTACTGTGGTTGCTTAAGAGGGATTTGAGTATTATACTTAGAAAAGTGATCTCCAGGACCCTCCTATTCAGGGCATCCCAGAATTCTGCCCAGGTCGGAAACACACACAGCAGTAAGGTCTCTGGTGGCTGGCTGCCAAGTGGACACTGGCCATGGGCAGCGAGGGATGGCAGGATCTCTGGAATCTTCTAAGCCGGGGGGGAAGGGGAGAGTTCCCAGGCACCGTAATTTCCAACGAGGTCCACAGGAATCTCTGTGTGGGGACTAGAGTTCCAAACCATTAATTAATAGCCAATAAAGCCAGGTTCCCTCTCCGAATGGTCAGAAGTGCATGCCACCAACCTCCTAACCTTAGCTGTCCCCATGTCACGCTGCTCCTACCCTCACCTTTGCTAATGCCATCCCGCCGCATAGTGTGCCCCCCACAACACTGTCTTCTCTCTCCCTGCAAGCTAATTGCTACCTGCCCAAACCCTGCATAGGCTTGAAAACAGTTAAATGCCATCTCTGCTCTTTCCTCTGCGAAGCTTTCTTTGATCCTATCAGCCAGAAGTAATTTCTTCCGTGGCTAAATTTCCATTTAATTTGTGCTTTCTCTGCAACGTCGTCGCCTTCCACTCAGCATGTGGACGTGAAGCCACACATCTCTCCCTTACTGCAGGATCAGCTTCCAGAGAGGAGACTCGACATCCGACTTACCTTTGTAGCCACAGGACTCGGCACGTGATAGGTGCTCTGTTATCCCATCGAGAAGGAAATAAGTAAGAAACAAAGGGACAAAAGAAGGAGCAGGAATGCCTGTCCTTTTCGATAACTTTTATAGTTCCGTAGTTTGCAAAAACAAGCTGAGCTTGCTCCACAGACCATTAACATTTCTATATCCACACTCAGCCTGCTAATAAAAGCATGCGGAGGATTCTTAAAGGCCCTATAAGCAAGGTTTTATATCCTGGCTTTAGCGTCGCTGGCATCTGTGGCATCTAAATCCTGAGAAGGCTATTCCTCCGAGGTGTCATTAGCTTTCTGTGCGCCTTCAAAGACTCAAAGACAATTTGCTGGACTCCTCTAAGAATGCCAGTTTCTTTCCAGCCACCACTAAAAAAATATATATCTTAGCTACCACTGGAATCGTCATTTGCTTTCTATGCCTTCAAAAGCACGGCGAGAGACACAGCCCTGTGCTATTATTGGCACTGTCGGCTTCTCTGTGTAATATCAAAAGAGCCCTCCGAAGTTTCTTTGTGTGTGCAGTCTCTCTGTGTGTGCACAGTGACGCTAAGATTATTTTTCTGGCGAAATGCCTTGTCCACAAAGCCAACCCAATTTTACCTAATAGCTTCCCAGTGAAAGAATGTCTAGGGGGAATAATCCCAATAGTAACAACTCTTATTCCACCCGTGCCGACGACGGAAAGAGAACAATGATAGCAATGCCCTCAAGTGTGAAATAATATTCACATATAAGCTGTAATTTAACATATCTAGAATCTCGCAGTGGGGATCAAGACTCAGTCAACACTTCCATTGAATAATACCATTAGCCAAGGCACAGGCTCTCTAACTTCCCCCGAACAGCTGTTGTCCTTTATGATAGAATTATAAACAGTCTCCACTTCACCAAGCTGCTGAGGACTCCTCCGCGGTATAAAGAGACAGTGTTTCTCACTGGGGGTACTACCGGCATTTGGGTCAAGACAATTCTGTTTGAGAGGTAGGGGGGCTGTCCTGTATTCTGCTGAACATTTACCATCCCTGATAATGCCAGTCACACTCCCCAGTCATTGTTATGGCCAGAAATGTCCCTCTAACACCCCTGCGCATACCCCCAGCCACTCCCAAGGGGTGTCAATTCAGCCAACATATGGACGGGTGGGGACATCCGCACAGACATATTATAAAATCCATCCTGTCACCATATACTATACATCGGGGGTCATAGATACACTTGTGTCGCTAGAGAGAGGAGACGGGAACATGGGGAAGGGGTCTAGTACTTGCTGAATGTCGGCTCTGTGTCCGCCAAACACACAGAGCCTCACCAGGATGAGAAGGTTTGGACAGGGCTTCCCCTTGGCCACTTACAAGTCCAGTGTGTCCTTGTTTTCCTGACATCTGGCCCTTTGCTTTTTTGAGCCTCCTGTGGCTCAAGGACAGAGGGATGAGGAGAGAAAACTTAACATTACAATTAGCGGCATTTCCGCCCCTTCTGATCTGTAGGGTCCTATGGTGGGTGCGTCCAGTCCAGCTCTGTGTTCCACGCCTTTCCCCTCCTCCTCCTCAAGCTCCTGTGTCTTGATGTTAATGGTTCCCCAACACAGGCTGTGGCCAGGGAATCTGCTCAAGGGTACACCAAGAAAAATCATTGTTCTGAGCAATTTCTTCACCTCATCATTTTGATTTAGGATACAAGAAAAAAAAACAGGTAGAAAGGAGACAGGAAGGAAAAGTAAAATAAAACTTAAATATAAGAACCTGGTGCTAACGTACCTCAACCTTTACTCTCCAAACCGATTCTCTTTCCTAGGCCTCTCTCTCTCAAATTCCTGGGAAATCTGTAGATCCTAGAGTTAACTGAAAGAAAATATAATTGCCCTGTGCATTGTTAACAAGACAGATATGATATCTCGAGAAAGCTATAATTGAGGACACTCTCCAGTTTATCTGTTGATCAGATAATGAAGATCTCAATCAGTGAGGACCCTAAGACTGACCAGACCCCCAGAAACAGCCTCAGGACCACCCGACTGAAACCATCCTCTCCTACCTCCTCACGAAAGTCCCCTATAAAAAAAGAGCCCCACACTCCCCAAAAGGGCTCTCTCTCTCTCTCTCTCTCTCTGGCCTGCATTCTCCCTCGAATGTGTATTTCCTACTTTCCTAAATAAACCTCTGTCTATGTCTCTGATTGGTGTGTGCTGAAATTCTTTTCCGTCACATTAGCCAAGGACCCCGCCGATTCTGAGTTCCTGAGTTGAGGAATCAACCTGTCACCCCTGGCAATTTCACACACATATTTACCCTTCTCAATGACCCTGAGAGATGTGGATTTCAATTCTCATTTGGAAGGTCAAGTACATTTTCCAAGTAGGGAAGCCGAATCTTTTTACCTCATATCTGTGCTCATCTACATCTCTGCCTCCACACTACCACCATTACCACTAATACAATGACCAGAGGGACACGAAGGCCAAGGAGTGCCCCTGATAGGAGAGGACCCAGAGCAAATTCATGTTTGATCATTTGTTAAGAAATGTTAACTCAGCCGGGCATGGTGGTACACATCTGTAATCCCAGTACTTGGGAGGCTGAGACAGGAGAATCACAGGTTTGAAGTGAGCCTCGGCAACTTAGCAAGGCCCTCTGCAACTTAGTGAGACCCTGTTTCAAAATAAGAAATAAAATCAGGTTGGGGGTATAACTTGGAGGTAGAATGCCTCTGGGTTCCATCCCTAGTACCCCCAAAAAAAGTTATCTCAACTAGGCATGGTGGTACACACCTGTAATCCTGGTATTTGGGAGGCTGAGACAGGAGGATCATAGGTTTGAGGCCAGACTCAAATGGTGTTTGAAGAACACTGTAGCATAGAAAGAGCATGGGCAGCATCCTACTGCCCATGAAACCACTCCATATGTAGGCAATGTAAAAGCCATTCTTCCAGAATGTCTGGGAAAAGTACCCAAAACTCGATAAATCTAAATTTCCACAACATCATAAGGATGAAAATATTAGGTTTTCATATCTCATTTTCTTTACTTATTCAAACTGTGGCATTTTAAAATTACCTATTCCTTCTACTTAACCATAACCTTTTGAATTTTAATTAAGTTAGCTAAAGCAACTCAGTTCTCTCTTATCAATAAATACAGAAAGCACCTTAATCCAGCATGAAATATTCATTGATTGTTTTGATGTTAAATAGTAAGCTGCAGGAAGGTTCTGCGGAAATGTTATTTCACATGTCACCCTCCACCCACCCATCTGGATGATCCTAGTGTAGCAATAACTACTCTTGTGAAACAGCTAACCAGTCAGATAACCATTAACACAAGCATGATCTCTAAACCCACGTTTAAAGGGGGATTCTCCAAACAAGGATGGTTACAAATGGTTCAGAATCTGTTACTCTTTCATCTCATCGCAACCTGTATATATTTTGTTCATTATAAAACAAGTCAAAGACTGTAAAGAGAATAAATAGAATTGAACCTAGTCCATAACTTAAACTTGAGGAATTTAAAAAAAAATCTAGATAATCACAATAGATGCCCCACAGAGAGGACAAGGCCAAAGTACTCTGGAATTTACCAACCCAGAGTGACTAAGAAGACAAAGCTACGAACTCTAGGCATGTCTGGCAACAGATTCACCAAACCTCACCTGTGGTTGATTTTAGAAGATGGGATTTAGGGATGAGTTTTACTTTTTTCTGCATTTGCATTAAGCCAGACTCGGCAACCTAGCGAGCCCCTCAGCAACTTGGCGAGACCCTGTTTCAAAAATTAAAAATAAAACAGGGCTGGGGATATAGCTTGGAGGTAGAATGCCCCTGGGTTCAATCCCCAGTACCAAATACACACACACACACACACACACACACACACACACACACACAATTTAAAAGAGGAAAAAGGAGGACTGAAGCCAAGCCCCTTACGCCTCCACTTTTGACCTAAGACGTCACTTCTCCCACCAGGCAGTATTTATTAATTATAACTTATTAATTATAAGACCCTTGCTCTCCTACCTGGGGACATCTTTCAGGTATGGAATGGAAGTAGCGTGATTTCTGGGGTTTTCCTTTCTTTCTTTTCACAGATGTATAAAGACAGAACCTTGCTCCAAACTTTGGCTGAGTTCCCTAGGAAACTCAGATGCTCCGTGCCTGTGAGTAAGGGCAAATCGTAAAAGCCCCGTGGCTGGTTTTATCTTACTATAGTGGCCCAGTTGCCTGACAGAGGATGATACATTGATGTACATAGTGAAACAGCTAACAGCACATGTGGGTATCAATTCCTGTGAATGAAGGCCTGGTCGTCATTAAATTACACAGAGGTTAGGCTAATGTACCATCATCATGCACCACTTCTGTGGACCGATGGATGCTGTGAACAACCTAAAGTGTTTAAGAGGAAGAACTTCCCTAAGGAACTTCCAGATGACCGGGACAGAAGCTCAGAATGCCGCTGCCATTCGGTGCTGTGCAGCGTTTCCCCTCTGCCTTAGGAATCAAGCCAAGCTCCTTAGCCTGGTGGATGAGCCTGGCCCTCGACGTCCTTGGCCTCCTCTCCCTCCACTCTCAGTGAGTCTCCTTCCCCAGCAACAGCCAGCAGGGCCATACTGCCTTCCTCTTGCCTTGGTACCCCCACACAGGTCTTCCCATTTCTGAAATGCTCCCTTCCCTCCATTCCCCTTCCATGTAGCCAGCTCCTATTTTTCCTTCTGGGCACAGGACAAGTCTTTGACTACCCAGGGTTCACTTGGCTATCAAACTTTGTCAGAGTCACCATGCCACCTCACAAAAATCTCCTGTAAGCCTTGACAGTATCCTGGGCTGCACTCATAGCAAGCACGCAGTCCGTGCTTCTAAAAGAACAAATGATGTCACTAAATTCATGACTTCCCCTGCTAGGACGAAGGACAGCTCCCACAAGGCTGGGCTTCCTAAGAATCAGTCCAAGCCGCACTGAGCTGGAGCACAGTTGATGCGTGAAAAGGCCGTGCCTCTGCTCACACTGAGAGTCAGCACTGCAGCCGGGCGGGCGTGGTAGCGCATACCTGTAATCCCAGTTCTAGGGAGGCTGAGACAGGAGGATTGCAGGTTCACGTCCAGCCTCAGTAACTTAGGGAGGCTGTCTGCAACTTAGTGAGACCCTGTTTCAAAATAAAAAATAAAATAGGGCTGGGGGTGTAGCTCAGAGGTAGAATGCGCCTGGGTTCCATCCCCAGTACCAAAATAGAAGAATCAGCACTGCGACCCAACTGCGTGCTTTCTCCTGGCAGGGAGTCCAAGTTGAACCAGAAAAGGAGAGGCACCAGGTCTGCAGAGAGGGAAGGAGGAGGCACAGGTAAGACAGTATTCCAGTAATGGAGAGCCTGGGAGCTCAGATCCAGAGGTCAGAGCTAGCCAGACAGGCGTCCACTCCTCAAACGAGGCGCCCCCTAGGATGTTCTGGCGTGATCGCTGGACTTCCCCTCGGATCTGGACGGCTGGCTCAGCACACCTTCCGAAATCACTGATGACCACACGTGGCAACACGCTTCCTCAAGGAGCTGAAGTGGGGAGCAGCAAAGCCCCCCACTTCCAGTGATAGGCTTTCTTTCAGTCTTACAATGTAATATCTCTATTTCATCATAAAGTGAATTATCTCCCCAAATAATAAATGTTCACTACCTTCCTAAGTGATAAAGTACATTTTCCCTGCACATAAACCAGTAGCTTTACTTTTTATACCAGAACTGATGTAAAATTGCAAGTCATGAATTATTCATGCCATCCAATTTAATTCAATTACTTTTACTGAATTCATATCTAATCCACAAAAGTGTTTAACTTAACCTCCACCCCCCAAAAAAATCATTTCTGCATCCTTGAATAATAGATTTCTTGCAAAATTTCAAGAAAGATAAGTGGATATTTGGTTTGAAATGGCAAGGCATATTCTAATGGCAGTGATGGAAATGATTTAACTATTTAACCATACATTCTGCTCTGTTTACCCACTGACGTCTCCTCAAGGAAGACTTATTTAATATCGATGTAGAATCAGAGGAACAAGAAGCGAGTCCCAGCTCCAATTATGTCACCAAAGGCTCTTTTAGACTTTCCACGAGACGCACACATGGAACGGGCAGGTGCCCTCAAGTGGGAGCACTCCATGCCCAAATAAAAACACACGTTTTGTGCTTATAGAAAGAGAGATCTAGCCGGGCGTGGTGGCGCACACTTGTAATCCCAGTACCTGGGAAGCTGAGACAGGAGGACCGCAGGTTCGCGGCAAGCCTCAGCTACTTAGTGAGGCCCTCCGCAAGTTAGTGTGACCCTGTTTTAAAATAAAGAATAAAAATTAGGGCTGGGGGTGTAGCTTAGAGGTAGAAGCCCCTGGGTTCCATCCCCAGTACTGCAAAAAAAAAAAAGAAAGAAAAAGAAAAAGAAAAAAGAGAGACCCGATTTGCTCCAAAGACGTCGGAACAGGGAAAGCCATCATTCCCCTCAGAGAACGCGCTTTGCAGCCCGTGCCAACACAACACCCGCTTCTCTCTTACCCCGGCCTCCCTGGAAACGTCCGCGCATCGCCCGCTGCTTTGCCACGGGTCTTCCCATCCACCTGTCCATCCCAAGTCCCGACATCACCTGAGTGGCCTCAGCGTCCTCGCTGCCTCAAGCTCCTCAGCACCCCATCATCATCTCGTTCATCAAAAAATCTTTTTCCTTCAACAAAGACCCGTTTGTATTTTATTATGAAGATGTGTGCTTTATGGACAAAGAATATAGCCATATTAAAATACACCAGAAATAAAATACACCCAAGATAATGGATCGCCATGGAGTTAATAGCTTAAATTCACTATAATGCTCCAGAGGGTACGTGTACAGACAGAACTATGAAGTACAAGGAAGCAGAATAAGGGTCTAAGCAGATGTTTGGGAGGCTGGAAGGCCTATGTCCCCGTGTTCACAGGGGATCCCCAATGTCCTAGGAATAGAGGGCTCTGTCCTCCAGAGTCTGCAAAACCAGCTTTGTAAATGCTGAGATCCTCCTGGAGTGGGCCAAACCAGCATGGGCCGGGCCAGAAAAGTTGAGAATGATTGCCTTCCAATATTCCAGCTACCGATGGGCACTCCCCAGCATGAACCTACACCCCAGACATTAGAGCACAGGTGCACAGAGCAACTTCGCATTGGGTGGGAGGGGAGAGAACAGAAGAGCCTCAGCTGGAGCTTAACTGTGGTTTTGAGGAATGTGTAGGAGTTTACCAGCTAGTGGAAGAGAAGCAGGGCAGCCACAGCACAGAAAACAGACACATACAAAAGCACAGGGGTAGGAGATGGAGCAGAGGGTGTTGGAGGAGCAGCAGGAGATGAGCACATCGAGATGGCCTGCAGGTTGTGAAGAATCTCCAGGACGAGGCTGAAGAGTTTAGACTTTATTGTGAGGGCAATAGGAAGCCGCTGAAGGAGTCTAAGAAGAGTCTTGGTTGGGCCTTGAGTACTTCCTCCGTGAGGTACAGACATGTCCTCTGTGGTTATTTATGTCATTCAAAAGCCTTTAAACATAGTTGGAATAATGACTTACATAGTTTTATTTTCACCAGCATTTCTTACAGTTCCTGGCACATAGCTAATACCAGGTGGATGTTTGCTGAATGAATCCAAGAGTCATTTTTATAAAGTCTTTCCTACAATCAGAGATGTACACCAGCAAGTGATTACCCCTGCCATGATGGAAAAGCCTCACTTCAATATGGGAACGAGGACTCAGAAAAGCCACAACAAATGTTCAAGACAAGCCAGACAGGACCAGCCTACACTGGCCCAAGGGGATGAAGTCCAGGGAAAACAAAATAACCAGAAACCTTCAGAAATGCCTTTGATTTGGTGTCTGCATCCTTCCTGACTGGTGGGAACTTCACATCTTGGGGTGATGGAGGGCTTCTTATGTTTGCACTCACATGACACCTCTGGCATCCCCTGGTCAAGACAGAAGGCTACCTTTGTGGGACTTGAAACAAGGAAGCGAGGACCTGGGATTTTTCTTCATCACGACAATCAGAGGTTCATTCCTGACTGAAAATGAGGGTAAATTTCCTCTGACAACATTCCTGAACTGGCTCATCAGAGCAAATAGTCCAAGGTATTAAAAATTAAAACATTTTAATACGAGCAAGTAACATTTACAGCTATCACCAAAAAAAAAAAAAAAAGGGAGGGAGCTTGAAATGTATTTGCTTGATCTTACGGGAACCAGGCAAGCCCATGTATTGTTTTTATTCCAATTAGTACTGCTGAATTGCTGATTATCCAAATACACAAGATACTTTATTTGATTAGTAAAAGACATGATCCCAACAGCTAAGAGTCATTCTAATACCCAGAATGTAGAAACTTACACCTACATAAAGCATGTCTCTTTATTCCCAAACTTCATACTTTCATAGGGACAAAACCAACCCATGTGCCCCTTTCTAAGCACACCACTGGGATGGGCGCTGCAGACCCGGCCAAGGGAAAGGTGTGGCTTTCCAGAAAATCTCTGCTGCCCCTTCTAGGGACCACCTTCGCTCTTTCTTGGCAGCTCTTCTCTTTGAGTGCCCGGTTCTCTTCCTGGGCCCACAGAGGCCTCTTCTCCAACTCCTCTCTAGACTTCCCCATCTCATCCCATCCTCTATCAGCTTTTCCCAGTCTGGGAATTCGATCCCCAAGGAAGTAAGAATATCTAATGAGAATGGCCCATGAAGTCCTAAAAAAAGGAGTCCTTGTTTGAAGAGAGGACTCCTGGGAAGCATAAGGCAAAGAAATGATTTTCCAGGCAGCATTTTGGGTCCCGTGCAGCTAGAGACAGTGTGGGCAGGGTGCCCGGGCAGCAACCCCTCACGCTATTCCACATGGTAAACAAACTCCATCACCGACGTCCGAGCCTCTACCTCCATCCAGCCCAAATAGGACTTGCTAGTTTTTTAAACTCTAAAATGCCTCATTCGTCTTAGCAGACCCTGCTCTGTGCCCCTATGGCACTGGGCCCATTTCAATGGCATGTTATCACAGGATATCAAAATGATTTCTCTACTCGTCTGGCCTCCCCCGCAGCAACCTGTAGATACCTCGAGGGTGGAGCATCTCTCTGATCTCCCAGAGCCTAGCACCCCATAGGCGCTCCTGACTGCCTGTCAGTACTTGGTACTCCATACGTGGGACGAACGAGGCATCAATACCATCGCCTACTGGGCTTTAGCGCCTTTGGTTGCGAGACGGCTCGTTCCTGTGAGTCACAGCACTAATATCTGTACTTCTTATCTCTTTCCATTGTTGATGGCATGAGTGATAATTTCCAAAACAAGGCGGAAGAACTGTGATGATGGCAGGCATTCTCACCGGGTCCTGACTTTAGTAAGAATGCTTTTTTTTTTTCACCAAGAAGTCAATGCCATTGCTAATGGCTCTTCAGAGGGGTCCTCTGCCATGTGACAGAAGTGGCCTTCTGCGCCTCATGTACAAAGAGCTTGTGTCTATTTTTAAGGACAGGTAGGTATTGAATTACATCAAATGGCTTTTGAATATCTATCAGGATGGTCACACTTTGCTCTCTGATGAATTAACAGCCTCCATTACAATACTGGCTTTCCCAACACTGAACTCTCCGTGTGCATGTATACTTCTATCACTCTGAAATCCAACAAGATGCACCAAAAAAATAAAATAAAAAAATACTTGATGGTGGTGAGTCCTCTGAAATAAAGAGGCAGCGCGGCTGTGGGTAAAAGCTAGGGCCCTGGTGTCAGAACTGACCAATGAATCAGGGAACAAACAAAACGCAAGTAAGGAAGAAAAATCTATTAGGATTAACATGTGTGGTTAAGTAATTAAGTCTTTAAAAAGAAAAATAAAGTAGACAGGGCTGGAGGTATAGCTCAGGGGTAGAGCACTTGTCCACCCAGGCACAAGACGCTGGGTTCTATCCCTAGTACTGCAAAAAATAAAGTAGATAAACTCTGGCAAATCTGACTAAGAGCAACCACACAATCGCAGCATCGGAGATAAGAAGCCCACCTCGGTGGCAGGGCGGCAGCTGGTCCAGGCTCGTCTCCTCCGTCGGGTGGCACGTGGGCTGCCTGGCAGTCCTGCGAGGTCTAAATGAGATGGGCAGGTTGAACACATGCACAGTGCCGCCCACATACAGGAGCCAGAAGAAGTTCTCTCTAAAACCCGCACACTCGATTTGCTAATATTTTCTTTAGGCTTTTACTTTGACTGTCCTTATCAGGTTAGACCAGTCTGGGGACATGAACAAGGACAGTTGCATTCTTTCTCTGTGTTCTGAAAGATTTTAAATAACCCACATATTCTCTGTATATTTTGCCTTTGAATCCACATGATCCCAATGGCACTTCAGATCCTAGTCTTTTAACCATGAAGCTTCCTCTACTTCTGTTCTTCTACCTATTTTTAGGACTATTTTGACATTCTTTATTTTCTTATAAAATCACGCATTTTATCCAAGGTTTTCAAAATGATGTTTTACGCGATCCCTCCACGTCTCTGCCTCTGCTCCGGAGGTGGCCTCGGCAGTGAGGATCCGGCTTCCGACTGCCGTCTCGCGCCACCTGACTGTCGCGTCTCTTTCTCACTCTGTTGCCGGCACGCTGCCCGTCAGTCTGCTCTAACCACACAGGACTTTGCTATAGTTTGTTGTCGCTCTGTCTTTGCTTGAGCTTCTCTCCCACCTGGAAGATGTCCCGCTGGTTCCTACACCTGATGCAATTCCACACGCCACTCAAGGTCCAGTTCAAGTGTTAACTCATTTCCAGAACAGAACTGGTCACTCCAACCTCTGCTCCGGTGGCCCTCTGCTCGCACGACTTCTCATGGGACTCCTCGTATTGTGTCTTAACTGTTTACTTCTATTTCTCCACAGGTAGCTGTGTGTGTGTGTGTGTGTGTGTGTGTGTGTGTGTGTGTGTGTCGGTCTGTCTGTCGGTATGTCTATGGTACTGGGGATTGAACCCAGAGGCATTCTGCTTCTGAGCTATATCCCCAGCCCTATTTTATTTTTATTTTGAAACAGGGTCTCACTAAGCTAAGTTGCTGAAGCTGTCCTCAAACCTGCAAGTCTCCTGTCTCACATAGCTAGCTCTTGAGTTCTCTGATGACAGACTGTGTCTAATTAACTTCTTCTCCTTCTAAACATCCTTGCTCTAATCCCAGTACTTAGCAAAAAGTCTGTATTTTTCCTGTACAATTTGCAGCAATATATTACACACACACACACACACACACATTATACACATACATATATATGTGATCGTTGCTCCCCCGCTACACTGAGGAAAGAAGTCTGAATGTTCTGTTCTCTAGTGTGTCCCCAGCTGGCACATCACACCTGGCACATGGTAAATATTTTTTAAATCTGTTTCATGAATATTATTTTAAGAAAATTAAGCATGGCTGAATCTCCATGAGGTAGCTATTTGTATGAAAGAGAGAGGGAAACAGAAACAGAGGTGCAGAGAGAGTTCTAAGACATCTCGGGAACCTGAGCTGTGAATAGAGATTTGAGACACTCTTGTGCCACAGCCTCCCAAGCACGGTAGTTCAGCGGGGACCAGAAAGGAGGCTTGCACAGAGAAAACTCTGCCACTCTTGGGGCCTGATGCCTTTTGAAACAACGTGGAACAAAAGCTTCTGACTCATTCTTTCCTTCAACAGTCATCTATCGACTGAACACCATGAGCCAGGCACTGTCCAGAGACCGAGCAACCCCACACTGAGACACCTCCAGCCCCAACCACATACCTTCCTCTTGGAAATAAGACATGATGTGTTAATGTCATATAACCAAGAATTCCAAAAAACAAGCAAACAAACAAACAAAACCCAACGGTCCCTCCTGATGATGGTTCCAGTTGCTGCAGAGGCGGACAGGAGAAGAGACGGACAAACCATAAACGGAGTTAACTGGGGAATCTATTTTCTATTCCTGGCAAATCTAGCATCGTATTGTTTGGGCTTCTACAAAGGAGACAAGATTAAGGGGTCCCAGGAGAGCAGAACATGCAGCGGTGCTGCATAGCAATGAGGGAAGGAGAGGGGCAAGGGTTAGATTGGAGGGAATAATTCATGTTCACAGGCCGCAGGAGCATCCCAGGTGGCCCTGAAGTTGTCATTAAGCAACCTATCAACATCCCTTCCACACATTCATGCACCACAGTCACAGCACTGTGCAGTGGGCACCAAGAAGTGACTGAAGGCAGATCCAAGGGACCAGAGTGAATCCATCACAGCCCCCAACAGTCTGCCTGTCCCAGGACACAACAGACACCTTGCTACCCTGCCGGGGAACAAGACATTCCACTTAGTGAAATTGAGCAAATGGGAAGTTTTGAGCTGTGTTTGACCTTTACCTGGGACGGTGACAGTCCCAAGCTCATTGCAAGATAAAATATTACCTTCCTTTCTGCACGCCACTCCATAATAAAGAGCTGGCTAAACAGGAGCAGGCTGAGAGGACAGCCCTGTAACTAGACCATGTCACACAGAAACTGCTGGATACGGAAGGGTCACCTTTCAAATATGGGAAAGGCTGCCACACATCGGAATTAGATTTTGTGCCAGATAACCCCAAAAGGTAAAAGGAGGATCTGCAGAGGAAGGTCATGGAAGGAAAGATCACAGCATCACAGCTCAGGAAAATAGCTTACCAAAGATAGCCGGGTCAGGCTGCCTGTGCAGAGGGAGGGCACTAATGTGAAACCAGACAGTCACTTGACACGGACCCTGTGAAGAAGGCGGGAGGAGCAGAGATGCGGTTTTCCTGGGTAATAGTTAAGCTCTCCTCCAAATGTGAGAGTGGAGGAGAGCACAGGAGACAAGTGCAGAGAATCTTCAGATGCGCTCTGGGAGGAAGCACCCCCCACTCACCTGCGGACGCCCTTCCACCAGCAGTCAGGGGATCGGTGGAAACTCTTTGGCCCCAGACACCCCTCCCCTGTGTGAATCTTGACAGCCAAGACAAGAGAGACTTCAGAACAAGCTCCAACCCTTAATAAATCGTGGGGAAATAATAAGAATTGAGCAAAACAGAAAGAAAGAAGGAAAAAAGCTGCTTCTATTATAATCCACCCACCCCCAAATACATTGAAATAGGCAAAATCGTGTTTGTTTAACCCAATTTCAAATAGATGCTAACTGAATAGTTTGGGCTGTGCTGGAGGGAACAAAGGGCCAACATACGAGCCTTGTTGAAAGCAATGTTGTGACACTAGCCAGGAGCTTTGAGATGTCATGGGAAAGTGTGGCTGTGCTCAGGCCTGACCTCCCACCTGAGCGCCGGGCTAACAAATCGAGGCATTTGGGAGCCAGAGATGATACACCCTAGAGGGGTGAGCATGGTGAGCGTAACTACCTTTACACACGTGGAAGCCAGGAATTACGGCAACCAACCTTTCACCGGCTAGTGATGCTAAGCGCAGAGCTAGGAAAGGCCATATTCAGACTGGTTTTGGACTGCAACGTACCATTTGATCACTCTGCTGGACAATCCAACTGTCCATGAAAAAAAAAGATATCAAATGAACTTCATGAAATTAATGACTTCAGCGTGTCATTAAAATTCTTGGTGATATAAACTGAACTACCATAGACAAATTGCTTCTCCCAAGACAAAATGTGGAAGTTTGAACGCAAAAGGTGCATCATAAGTAACAAAGAAAGTGTTCATGCTCTTTAGCATTTTAGAGCGCCTAACGTTCATCTACATCACATTAAAATGCAGGGAGGAAAGGGTTAAAACTGATTTCGCCTGTGATGTCGAATGTGGTTCCTTTGCCAAAGTACTTATTTTAAAGGCAGGCGCTATATGCGTTTTATCTCCTGGACTTAATTTGGGTTTTGCTCTGCTCAACAATTTTAATGCCAAGAGGAAGAAACTAAGTGAGAAAGGGAGCTCACTGGTCTGAACCTGGAGAGTTGATCTAATTGAACTGAAAAAATTAAAACCCTCCTCCATCTGCTCAGTACACCTGCTGATGGAGCACAACCACAGGTAGGGAGGAAACCCATCAGAGACCGGTTATAAATAGACTTTTATTTCATCTGCTAAAAGCCTGGCAGCCGAGGTGGGAGGGCTGCCTACGCCAGCAGCCAGGCGCAAGCTCTGTGCTGCTTTTATGTTTCTGTGGAAGGAGTGGAGAGACAGAGGACTAAAAAAATATAAAATAAAACGAAGTCTAATTCCCAACAGCTCGTGTGACAACCAACAGTCGTTGCATTAAGGTTATGATTAGGGATGGAGCGATACAAAGCCCAGTCACACCCTGTTGTGAGAATCAGGCAGGACCTCGTGGGAAGCACACAGGTTCACAGATCGCTTTTATACAGCCAGGTTCATGAGTGCCAACTCCTCTTGTGGCATTTAAAGGATGGATCAAGAATGAGGAGGGCACTTATACCATGACAGTGCCAAAACTTCCTAAGGATGAATAGATGGAAATTCCAATGCACCAGAATGTATATCAGAGGAGAATGTTTCCATGGAGATGTGAAGCCAGAGGTTCCATCCACAGACTCTCAAAGGACCAGCACTAGCGAGGGGCAGTTGGGCTCCTCCTCCCAGGATACCAGTCAGGGGCAGTGATTCCTCATACCCTTTAGCCTCCGGGATGGTCTCAGCATCCAGGAGGAGGTCAACAAACAGCAGTTCAATGGAGGAATCAACTTCAAAGGAAAGGATAAAAAGATCTTGCTCTTTGGGTTAAGAAGGAACCAGTGGCTATCTCTAGGCAGGCCTGGCATCGTATTTGGATCAGAAATGCAAGAGCTAAATGTCAGAGATTATACTTCCAAATGTGTTATTGACCTTTGAGAAAAGGGGTAGGGGAGGAGAGGAATATATTTATCTCACTTGGAGCGGTGTAGGCTTGTGGAAGCCTTCCAGGTTCCCTTCCAGAACACTAAGAATATCATCAAGAAGATAATGACCCGCTGTTCTGTCGCCACCAAGGACAAGCAGAGGAATGGGACTGAGCTGTGGCGAGGGAAAACCAGGTTAAATATGAGGAAGAATTTCCTGGCAGCAAAGGTTATTAACCACTGGAAAGGGAAGCTAGAGGAGATTAGGGGTGCTCTCTGGAGGTCTTTTAAAAAAAAGTAAAATAGCTTGGTAACTATCTGGGGTAATTTGGGTACACTTCTGCCCGCTCCTGTGGCCTTTATCAGGGCTCTAATTCATCCCCTGGCCCGGACAAGACATGCTCACCGTGGTAAACTACTGTCGCACTCATTCCGTAATGAGCTCTCAGAAGGAGAATAAGCATTAAGAAAATGGCAAAAGCTCTCTTGGAAGTAAAACTCATTTTTTCTTATTTATACAGCACGCGGGGTTTTTGTGCTTTGCTTTTCTTTTTCCTTTTTTTTTTTCTTTTTTAATGCTTATCTCCTGAAATAGCCAAACAAAGCTCATCACCACTGATCCATTATTCCAAAGCATTAAAAGGAACACAGGTAGAAGATTAAGTGGGGGACATTCTGCTTTCTTATGCGCCTCTCGCTAGGCTCCGTGTATCCTGGAAAGCTGCTGCCCAGAGACACCATGAGCTGCTGCTCAGGAGGTGAAGAAAGGAGATTCTCATTGGTCTGGCTGCAAAGAGACAAACTAAATGACCTCTAAGATTCTAAAATTCTGGGGCCAGGCGTGGCGGTGCACTCTTCTAATCTCAGTACTTGGGAGGCTGAGACAGGAGGATCGCAGGTTCGCAGCCAGCCTCAGCTACTTAGTGAGGTGGGGGTGTAGCTCAGAGGTAGAATGCCCCTGGGTTCAATCCCCAGTGCTGCACTAAATAAATCAATAAATAAAGTTCTGGGGTCTCTGCTTATTTTTATAGCTCCATACTCATATATTTTAATATATTAAAACCACATCAAGGAAGCCTTGCATTCTGAGGGTCCATGTTCTCAACTGCACGAATCTCTATACTTTATGGTGAAGAGGAAAGGAGGCTGAAGAACAGCCCTTTAAGCCCGGCCTCTCTTCCCTCCTGTCCTGACGCTCCGCACACTAGATTGCATTCATGGGTCTGTGGTCTTTCCTCTCCACTCCTCTGGAAGCTCCACGAAGGCAGGGGCCGGTATGTTCTGCCCATGACTATGTCCTCATCACTGGGCACTAGTGGAATGAACGGTGGACTGACTTATTGAATGAATGAATGATCAAGGATTTGCCTGAGGACACACTCCCAAGAAGTTATGTCAGGAGGTATTGCTAAAAAATGTAGCACCTGCTATCCTCCTGGTGACCCCTCACCGAGCAAACAAGGGAGACATTGTGGTGAGAACAGGGCGGGTGGAAGCAGAGGGCTCAGGGCTCAGTCTGGATCCTGGCATTGTCACTAACAAGGTCTGGCGCTTCACTTCTCTGAGAGGCAATTTTCTCTAAAGAGTGTGTGTGTGTGTCTGTCTGTCTGTCTGTCTGTCTGTCTGCCTGTCTCACAGAGTTGCAGTGACTTAGCACAGGTAAAATAAATTCCATAATTAAACAAACACAGCCAATATTTTCATACATTCTTACTATGGTTTCCCATCCAACTTCTATGCGGTGGGGCAACGGTACAGAGAGGCTGATTCCAGGAAAGAGTTCAGTAAGTGAGGGAAGGAAGAATGATCAAGGCTCAGCCAATGACAGGACGCGTCCCTGGTTCCTATCATGCTATCGGGAGGCTCCCTCGCTGCACTGAATCTCAGGTACAAGAAGGCCCGCAGGCACTGAGCGAAGCACATGGCCACCGCTGGTAACGAAGGCAAGTCTGCACGATCCAGACCGGGGGTTCGTTTGCCTTAGATGTAGGTTTGCAGGCCCAGGCTTCCTTCCATTGTTCATTTCTACCTAGAACTTAACCTCTGATGCAGCAAACCATCACCAGACAGGCTGTGGTGCCAAGTGGCCCGACCAACCAGGCGCCCTGACAGTACAGAAAGGCGAGTGTGCGTCCCCACTCAAACTTGAGACGGTTGTATGTTATTAAAGCAGTTCCATGTGTGTACCTTCTTAGTAACAGCAGGGGAAAGAGAGGGGGTGCTGCCTGCAACCCCGTATCCGCTGGCCCCTCCTCCCCGCCTCAGCATCTTCTGTGTGTTCTTCTGTTTGGCAGAGTGATTTGGGAGATTAGGTGGGTTTTGTTTAGGCGGGACATGGAGCAATGTTGGGGAATAAGTGCTACTTGATTGCACCACAAAAGACACACAGGAGCCTCAGCCACAACTCAATTCCACAGGCCCCAACAGTTTGGATTTCTCAATTAAGTTATTTTGTTAGTGAGACTACCAGTTAAGGAAAGGAGAAAGTGCTTATTGCACCAAAATTATTCATGCTATAGAAATCACTGTAATCAGATCAAAAGAACATTCTAGGGTCCCAAGAACTCCTATTTGGTAACGCTGCAGATGCAATGGGAATGTGCCCATATTACTGGCATGCCGTAGGAGTCTCTGAGAATAACAAAACTTTAGAATAGTCTTCAATTCAGTAATTGGTGCCAGGGAACTAGGAATCTGCCCAAGATTTCAATAAATTGACCAAAAGTCTAGATAGAAAACAAGAAGCTTTATTCTCCAGATGAAGGGGATAAAATTCTGGTGCATTTGAAGAAATATTAGCCCCACTAGCCTCCGCCAACCCCAAAAGCATGGGCTACAAGTATGAATTATCATGAAAATCATCTTTGAAAATGAAAAATGAAAGCACTTCAATTTTTCAAACATAAACCACAGTTTATTTCCAAAGTCACCACAAAGAAAATGAAAAAAAGGCCAAAGATTCAGAAGATGTTTTCAATTCATATAACAAAAGATTATTATATAAAATATGCTACAAATAATAAGGACAAAAGACTTCAAAAGAAAATTGTGCAGAGTCTGAATAGAGAATATACAAAAAAGAAATCTAAATTGCCAATATAAAAGAATACTCTATCTCACCAAATAATCAGGCACGCAAATAAAAAGAGCAGCAACATTTTTCTGGGCCATCAGATTGGAAAAAAATTTAAGTCTGATACTACCAAGGACTAGTATAGTAGAGTAGTGATATGAGAACTTGATACACTAGTGCAGGGATATTAACTGGTGCAAATGCATGGAAGAATAACTTGGAGTAAAGTTGACATATTCAGCTGCTCAGCTCCACTTCTAGAACCTCCTAGAGCATTCACAATACGCGCAGGAAACGTTAGCAGGGGTGACCGTGACAACACCGTTTGCACTAGGCAAAGACCTAAATGTCCATTCACAGAAGAATGGATCCAATACAATGGAATACTCACTCCACAACTTCGAACCTACATTAGCGACATAAATAAACCTCAGCAATATCTAATTTTGCAAAGAGAATAGCAACAGTTTAAAACCATATAAGTTTAAGATCCTGCAAAATAATAGTTATATTGCTTATGGATATATACGTATATGTAATGGCTAAATAATACAAAAATATTCATGGAAATGTTCTACACCAATTTCAGGGATGAGAGAATAAGATTTCAGTTATAACCCTAATGTTTTCTTTTTTTAATAGAAAAAGATCTGAGGCAAATAAATATGGCTATTTGTTAATTCTGGGTAATGGGTAAATGGGTATGCATTCTGTTTTATTCAGTACTTCTCTGTATTTGAAACTTTTTCCAAATTAAAAATTTTTAAAGCATTTTAAACATATTCACTTACAACCCGTAGTCTATTAGCATGCACAGCAAAAAGCATACAGAATTAGGTCCATTACCTTTATCCATCACCATCATGTGCTTGGGGTAGCCAAACTAGAAAATTACCTCTCATGTTTGTGTAATACCTATCAGCAAGTTTGCTTTCAGGCACATTATCTTATTTAATATTCATAACAACCCTTGGATATAAGAATTATGACAGCCATTTTACTGATGGGAAAAGTTGATCATTAGAGTTTGGGGGTTTTTACAAGATCACTCAGTAAGTAAGGGATCCAGTACTGCGGTCCCATACCGTCATTGCTATGGGACAGATACCCAGTAAAAACTCCAAAAACCTATTATTCCAAATGCATATGCATCATCTTCAAGATCTGTGTTATTGACCTGAAACCACAGGTGTGAGTTAGCAAATAAAATGAAACACTTCATCACTGAAAATTCTCAAAGTGCATTTCTAATATACTGACCTCTTCTAAAAATAAGTTACAAAAGTCTGATAAAAGCTAGCCTGTTGATAAGGAGGAAATTGGAAATAGTGCCCAGGTAGGCTTTTCTTTATTTTTGAAAATAAATTTTCAAAGTTAAAGCAGAAACTGCCATTCGTTCCTTAACATCTTGTATTGAGTGTGCTAACGGAAAACACATATGAGTCTCAGGGAAGCTAGTGATGATGGCGGGCTCAGCCCTGTTCTGAGGATCTGACAATCACTAAACAGGATAATCAAACACAGCACAAACAATATAAGTTAAACTGAAGGAATACACAGCTCAGGTACTGTTAGGGTTTGGATTGAAAATGGCCCCCACACCTCATTCATCAGACAAGGTGGCCACGTGTAGAGGCCGGACCCGACTGCCTAGGGTAGCATCCTTGAGGGCGTAGCCAGAGACAAGGTTTTCCTCTCTCCCTGCCATCATGAGCTGGCAACAAGCTCCCACCCTCTCGCTCTGCTCCCCACCATGATGCCCTGAAGTCTACCACACAGGGCCATGACCTCTGAGACCTCCACAGCTGTGAGCAAATAAAAGTCTTCTTCTGAGTATTGTATGTCAGGTGTTTGGGTGACAGCAGTGGGAATGCCAACTAAACAGGTACCGTCCGGGTTATTGCAAGAAGCACAAAACTAACCATAAAATAACACTTTCACCTCGGGGAACCCACACTCCCCCACCCAGCAGCAGCAAAGCACCCTCCCACCCCAGGGGTGTAACTAGAGGCCAGAAGGGGAAGCTGGGCCTCTACCCCGACCTCATGGAAATGAGAGTGTGCCTCTTCCCCACCAGGGCTCAGTGTCAGAGGAAGTTCATTCAAACACAGGCTTAGATGAGATCCACAGTCCCGTGACATGATACCCAAAATGTGCAGGTACTGGGATGTCATCAAAAGTCACCAAGAACCAGGAAAACTGCAAATGAGAAAAAGCAATCAACAGATGCCAACACCAAGATGACACAGATGGTGGAATTATCTGACAAGGACTTTAAAGCAGCCATCATTAAAAATGTCTCAGTGAATAATTACAAACACACAGGAAACAAATGGAAAGGACAGGAAGTCTCACAAAAGAAATAGACATTGACGTGTTCTTTCACATCCTGTATACTCTCTGATTTCATTCTTAAGCTCTTTGATCACATGGATAATCGATAGTCTGAATTCTCCTTCTAGCATTTTCTGCACTTCTGTATCAGTGACTTCCCTTGCTATGGGGTTGTGAGATTTGCTGCTGTCCTGTTGGCCTTCTCTCTCATGTTTTCAGGGTTCTAAGACTTGTGCTTCTGTTGTGTTAATTTCCTCTTTCTCTTTATGTGAGAGTTCTATGCCTAATAGTTATCTCTTTATAATGAGTCCTGAGCTGGGGTATATATTAGCCTCAAAGCATCTGTCCCGTGTAATCGGGATTTTAAGTATGGCCTCCAGTACTTCTTTAATAGGATATAGTACTTGCAAGTAACAATGGTAGTTTAAGAGTAAAACAAATTTTAGCATACAATGTAAAAGTAATTACTAATAATCTCAACATTCTATTGTTTAAGAGAAAATGATAGTGAGATATAATATAAAATAATCTGCATAGATTGTGAATTAAAGAATGTATATTACAACCTGACATAGTGGTGCATCCCTGTAATCCTAGTACTTGGGAGGCAGAGACAGGAAGTACGAAGGTCTGAGGACAGCCTCAGCAATTTAGTGAGGCCCTCAGCAACTTAGCGAGACTGTTTCCAAATAAAAAAATAAACTAGGACTGGGATGTGGCTCAGAGGTAGAATGCCCCTGGGTTCAATCTCCTTAGTACCACAAAAAAAGTAAATTAAATTGATTTGGGAATCAATAAAAAGTAAAGAAAATATTTTAAAAATATAGAAGAAGGAGAGAAGACCTAAAGATAATGGGGGAGGGATGGGAAATAAAAATTAAAATGTAGGAAGTATTATAGAGGAGTTGTGGGAATCAGGCTGAGAGTAAAAAAGCAGAGAAGTTAGGATGACCAAATGAAAAGACAAAATACCAAAGAGATGGATATTTCTCTAACACAGCACAAATGGTGGAGGTGGGGGGAGAATATAACTTCATTAATATTAAACAGTTCATATAATTCTTATCACAAAGGTGATCAATATTCTTCCTGAAGATATTGAGGCACCCTCTGCTTCGAGAAGGCTTCTATGATACAAATGGCAGTTTTTGGAAACTCGTAAACTGCTATCAGCGTCTTTCCTCCTTGTTCTGAAGACAGAACTTATGGAATGGGAGAAAATCTTTGCCAGCTACTCCTCTGGTAGAGGACTAATATCTAGAATATACAAAGAACTTAGAAAACTAGACACAAAAAAACCAAATAACTTCATCAAAAATGTAGACACTTCACAAAAGAAGAAATACAAATGGCCAATAAATACATGAAAAAATGTTCAATATCATTAGCAATCAGGAAATGCAAATCAAAACTACACTGAGATTCCATCTAACTCCAGTTAGAATAGCAATCATCAAGAATGCAAACAATAAAGCTGGGTGTGGTGGCACACGCTTGTTATCCCAGTACTTGGGAGGCTGAGACCGGAGGATTGTAGGTTCTCGGCCAGCCTCAGCTACTTAGTGAGGCCCTCCACAACTTAGTGAGACCCTGTTTCAAAATAAAGAATAAAAAATAGGACTGGGGGTATAGCTCGGAGGTAGAATGCCCCTAGGTTCAATCCCCAGTATCGCAAAAAAAAGAATGCAAACAATAATAAATGAGGATGTGTGGAAATAGGAACTCTTATACACTGTTGGTGGGATTATAAATTAGTACAACCACCATGGAGATCAGTATTGAGGTTCCTCAAAGGCTAGGAATGAAACCATAATATGACCCAGCTATACCACTCCTCAGTATCTTTCCAAAAAAATTAAAGTCAGAATACTATAGTGATACATGCAAACCCATGTTTATAGCAGCCCAATTCACAATAGCCAAATTATTGAACCAACCTAGGTATCCATCAACAGATGAATGGATAAAGAAAATGTGGTATACATACACAACATAATTGGATGGAACTAGAGAATATAATGTTGAATGAGATCAGCCAGTCTCAGAAAGAGGTTTGACAAAGGAAACAGTTCAAATAATGCTGTGCCCATATATGAAGGTATCACTGTCAATCTCACTAACATATATGGGGAGGGGAGGAGCAGGGCATAATCTGGAGGGAAACACATGAAGTGCTGTGTGCATGTATATTTGCATCACCTTGAGCCTCAATATGATGTATAATTACAATGCACCAATAAAAGTATATTTAAAAATAAATAGCAGATGAAATACAATAACTGAAATTAAAACTCACAAGATGGGTTCAATAGCAGAATGAAGATGACAGAGGAAAGGGTCAGTTCCACAAGAGAAAAAACAGACTAAACAAAATGACCAGAGTCGAGCACAGGTAGAACTCTAACAAGAGAGCTAACATCTTTGTTCTCTAATTCCTAGAAGGAAAGGATAAAGAAGGCAGGCCTGGAGTAGTACTTGAAGAACTAATGGCTGAAAACTTCCCCAATTTAACAAAAGACATCAACCTCCATATGCAAGAAGGCGAGTGAACCCAAACAGAATAAACCCAGAGGAATCCATGACAAGACACATCCTAATCAAACTCCTTGAAAATAAAGACAGAGATTTTGAAAATAGTGAAAGAGAAATGACATCTTACATACAGGGGCAAGAAAACTCAAATGACAGCAAATATCTCATCAGAAACCACAAAGCAGAAGAAGGGGCAAAACATGCTTCAACTGCTGAGAGAAAGGAACTGTGAACCCAGAATTCTATAACCAGCTAAGATATCCTTCAAGAATAAAGAGGGCATTAAGACATTCCCAGATGGAGAGAAACTAAGAAATTTGTTTCTAGTAGAGCTACCTTAAAAAGAATGGTTAAAGGAAGTTCTCCAAATAGAAATGGCAGGCATGCTTAAGAATCATTTGGTATTAAAATGAAATATGACTATTATATCCTAGGAAAATCTGTGAATACTGTTATGCGTGTTAAATGAGTATTGCCCTGATTAATAATCATGCAAAACTCTACACTATGAAATAATTTAGGAGCCGGGTGTGGTGGCTCACTCCTGTAATCCCAGTAATTGGGAGACTGAGATAGGAGGATCATAGGTTCAAAGCCAGTCTCAGCAACTTAGTGAGACACTGTTTCAAAATAAAAAAATAAAATAAAATAAAACAGGGCTGAGGATGTAGCTCGGAGGTAGAATGCCCAGGGTTCAATCCCCAGTACCAAAAAATAAAAACTAAATAATTTAGGGATAACTCAATGTTATGTTTACGTTATTTTCACAAAAAACTAGACAGACATCATGAGCTCTCAGTCGAGTCCTTCCATTAGACCACCATCAGCACTAGAAAGTCAAGTTCAACTTAAATCATTTCAGCATTCAACAAGTTTTCCAAAAATGGAATCTGCTATGAGTACTAAAACTGCGTTGGAATTGATCTAGCAATTCCACTTCTGGGGATAAACCCAAAAGAACTGAAAACAGTCTCCGAGAGATACTTGTACTCCCACATCCACAGGAGCATTATTCACAATAGACAAAAGGTGGAAGGTGTTCAGCAACAGATGAATGAGAAAAATGTAGAGTATGGGTATAGTGATATATTATTCATCCTTAAAAAAGGAAAGAAATTCTAGTACATGCCACAGCACGGTTCAACCTTGAAAATACTATGCTAAGTGACATAAGCCAGTCACAAAAGAATGAACACTGTATGGTTGTACTTATATGAGGTGCCCAAAGTAGTCAGATTCATAGAGCAGAAAGTCAAACGGTGGTTGCCAGAAGGGAGACCTGGGAGTTCTTGTTAATGGATACAAAACTTCAGTTTTACAAGATGAAAGGACTTCTGTGGCTAGATGGCGGTGGTAGGAGCATGCCAATGGGAATGTACCTATGCCACCAAACTGTACTTAAAAATCGTTAAAATGGTATCTTTCATGTGATGCATATTTTTTTAATTTTGAGTTTTAATTTTTTAAATAATAAATTAACATCACCTACACTTTATTGAGTGATTCCTATGTACCAGACACTACGATAAGTGCTTTGCAAATATTTCCTAATTTCTCCTCCCAATACCTTTGCAAGAGATACCATGACCCCTTGTATACAAATGAATAACTATGTGTACGTAACTTGACCAAAGCTCCAAAACTAAAGAATGGAGCCAGACTTCCCACTCAGGTGAGACTCCAAAGCCCGTGCCCTCTCCCTGTGCCATGAGGGTCAAGGACCATTTGAAAGGCAGTGTTCCCACGAGTACACTGGGGTAAAGCACTCCTGGTCCCTAAGAACAACTTGATCTTTCAAGTGGGGGACAGTCACTTCGAGTGGCTAACAGGAAAGGAGATAAAAAGGATGTTGATGTGTGGGGAGAGACGGATGGCATCACTAGAGAAGGATTCATTCTTAAAGTTTTAAAGACACATGCATTAGGGGTATTCTACTGTACGGGCCAAGAGATGCTCAACTGTAAGACAGAGGAGAAACGTTTCCATCTTGCAGCACTCAGAGTGCACGCAGGCACCTTTCTTCCTGTCCTACATGCGTGCACACTTGCTCTTAGAGGAGGAGAGGGACCTGAGCACAGCCCTGACCGACCTTTGAAGTCAGCCTGGGGAGTGGCACTACTAGTCACAGCCAGCCAGTTTCAGAGCAACTCCTAGCCTCTCGCCTGACCAGAACCTCTACTCGCTCACCTCTCCCAAGGTCGCCATGCCTCTGCACCTCTCCCATCTCATTTCCCACCCCACCCAGACCCTGAGCCCATGGTCAATACTGCAATGCTGCCTTCACACCCCAACCTTTTCTGTTCCAGCTATTCCAGCTCCATGCCTGGACTCCTCCCCAGGGCCACCACCAGCACCCAGGGGGCTTGGACCACCCCCTAGTGGACCAGGGCACTGGGCTTGGGGGGGAAGCGGGGACGGAAACTCACACGCTCACAGGATTGCACACATGGTCCTGACACTGCCTCTCCCCTTCCTGGCCTACAGCACCCCTGGAGAAAGACCTAGAAAGACACTGCTGGACACAAACTGGCGTTAGCAACACCACATACTGAGGACTGAACCCAGGGGCATTCTACCTCAAGCTATCCCCTCAGTCCTTTCTATTTTATATTTTCAAACAGGGTCCTGCTAAGTTGCTGAGGGACTCGCTAAGTTACTGAGGCTGGCCTTGAACCTGCAATCCTCCTGTCTCAGCCTCCCAAGTACTAGGATTACAGGCATGCACCACTACAACCTGCAACACTGTTAGACACTATCCCCCATAATGCCTTATATGCTCTCTGTGTGGGCTGTTGCTGATACCCCAGTCAAACCAGCCCCCCATGTCCGCCCCAGGTCCTCAGCAGCCTCCACTCGGAAGCTCCCCACAGCGCTGTAGCTGGCAATGGAGCAGTGCCTCCAGCTCTCCACTACTCTTCCTCCCCCGTTCTCTCTCTGTCCCCAGTCTTTCTCCCATGCTCACAAAAAAATACTTGAAACTCGCTTGCCAACATGCTGCCTACTGAGGCCACACCGCCAAGTCCTAAGGGACAGTCAGGATCCTGTGGGAGACTGAGGACGGGGAGAATACAAGACAATGGGGACCAGCTGGAGAGGGACTGGGCGTCAGGGCCACCGTGCAGTTGCCTGCAGTGGTGGCCTTGAAGGGGGCCAGCACAGCCATGAGGAATGTGGCCCTAGGCTCCACCCCCTCTAAACCCACAATAACCAGCAACACAGAATCGATGAAAACAGGCACAGTGATTTGTATGTTTGTTTTTCAATCACAAGGAAGAAAAAAGAGAAGATAATGATCAGGTTCATAACTTGGTTTATTCCTTCAAAGAATACTTAGGAGTGGCCATCGTGGGCCAGTCCCGAGGCCAGGCGTTGCTGCTGGGGTTGGGTGGGAGCGGGCAAAAGTGTGTGTTGTACTGAAAAGAGACATATACTTATCAGTCATTCTTATCCTCTCCCTTCACTCAACTGGACTAGGAATTCTGATGAAATCTTCCACCTGGCCCAGGGCAGGCCCCGGGGAGCGTGTATTGGACATTCAGCAGTGTGCACCTGTTGCTGAACCCGTTCCCATCTCTATCCCATCGGTCCCCAGCCACATCACCACCACAGCCCCGACACATGTCGCTTCTATCACCTCTTCAAAATCCTAGATCTTCTTCTGTTTATGTTAGAGAACAACTGCGTGGAATAAAGTTAGGCCATTAAGTTCAATGTGCAACAACAAAAACATCCCCTGGAGAATACAGAAGGTGAACTGATTGGTCCCTTTAAAATACAGCACTCCCTAGCAAACTTAACTTTCAGAAGCCATGCTGGCTTAAGGATGGGGACTGGCCTCCTCGTCCTCCTCTCCCTCACGATAGAAAGCAAAGGAAACAAAAAATTCCTCAGAGATGGCCACTGTTTTTTATGTCACAACCGCATCTTCTAAAATCCAATGACACCTGCTTTAACACATAAAATCTAGCGAGTGGGCAATGGCTCAACCTCCCCCAATTAATTTCTTCCTCGTAGCATTTGAATTGCTCGTTCTACGCATCTATCAGAAGACGCCAATAACTGAAACACTTTGGCCAATGAGATGCGGCGACCAAAACAGCAAGGTCCTATGTCGCATGGACTGCAGCTAACCTCTCGACTTTTTTATAATAGCACTCTAGAATATGTATATTGTGCAACAAAAGCGGACCTGCTCTACTCTATTGATGCAAGTGTCATTACAGTGCTGCTCTTTTCTGTCCAAGCTTCTTGAGCTTTATTTTAAATCTTCTCCCTCTTCCATCTATGTATGTGATGTCCTTCACTGTTACCCAAAATAACTTCATCAGTAAAATATTAGCATGCTTAAGTGGGTGCTCACTAAACATTTCTTGAATAACGCAGTGATTAATTATAAAATGCTGGGCAAGGGCCCCTGAGAGGTTCGCTTTCGTCTATAGAATCATGTGCTTGTGCGTTCAGGTATCTGCATCGAAATGGGACTTAGTAACAGGCATGAAGTGGCAGTTAAATCGTAGTCATTTCTGTCTTAATAATTCTACTTCAACTTATTACACAATTCCAAATACAACGAATATGTCTCTGAACCACTAGTATTTCAACACTTCTAAATGAGATTTGAAATAGTAATACTATTACAGAAACAACAACAAATGTCGATGTGTTTGTATTATAAAAGATCTACAGGAAAGAAACATGCATTATATTAAAATCTACATGTCTGTTTTTGAAAAACGTAATCAACACGATTTCTTCATCAGAATTTCAAAACAAAAGTTGTACACAGACGGGCGAACCTAGGACATCCAGTTAATAATGAGCATCTTCACAGGGCACTTTGCGTTTTAAGATGTGTAACAAGTAGGCCAGAGAGAATGTATTGGTAAGAAACGTTATTGGGTAAAACAGCTAATATCAATCAAAGCCTAAGTCTAATTACACTATAATAATGTAGTTTTATCAGCATCGAAAAATTTAATATTCTTTAAGGCATATTCCCACCTCTTTGTTTTTTAATTCTCCTACTTTTGATTAGACTTTTAGAAAACAATGGGACATAAAATAGTTTGGATATAAGTTTGTTCTTGCTGAGTTCGCTGCAAGGAAGTTAAGAAATAAGCTAACAAATAATTCTTTTAACTCAAAGGGGAAAAAATGGTCTTAAATAAACTAAGTTAAATATTTGGCAGTCCTAAATGATGAAAGGTAATGTTAAATTTTTAGGAAGTAAATATAAATGGTAATAAGGCGGTCAGCATTAAAATGTGGCTCTAATTTGGGCTTCTTTCCTGAACTTTCTGCCTTCTGTGTTGTTTTAGTGTGGGCATGAATGATGCTATGATCAGTTGCAAAGCAAAGACTGTGGCCGTGCAGACGCTTGCTTCCCAGTGCCCACCAGCCTGTCTTTCGTGGCTGGGCGTCCATGTTAGTACTATCAGCGAGGTGGTGTATAAAGGAGCTTTTACAACAAAGGTTGTCATTTTGGCAACCCACATAAACACGGAGCGATTTCATTTTATTGAAGATCAAAATGCTGATTAGTAAAAACGGGGAAAAAATACTTCAGCTTAGCTATCTAAACACCTGTGTTAGATTTCACATATTTCAAAATCATATTTGTACATTAAATGCCATTTTCAGAATTGCTCTTGTGTGACCATAATTTTATAAAAATTTTTAAAATCCTAAACAATCGATCGTTTAAGGCGCGCAATAATAGAGAGCTATAGACAAGTTGTTTTTTGTTGGAGGATTAACAAATCAATGATTACATACTCAAAACAAAAGCATGGATCCAGGAGCAGTCTTTTAGATTGCCCCAAATGATTAGTGCCTATGTGAATATGTCCGATTTCCCTGTATTCTCTTAGCACAGAAAATGAAAAGAAAATATATGATTATAGGAAGTCACCATCTAATCCTCAAATTCTCCTTTTTAGAAATAGAATACTTGTTGACAATGAGGGTGGCTCACAAAACTACATGCCTCACAGCTAACCTCCCCTACAACAATGCTGATTTTTAAGATCCGAACTATCACAATCCAGCCACAACCAGGCCTAATAGGAGGCATTTATTGTTAAGAAATTAGATAAAAAGTATTTATCTAAGTAAAACACCAGGTAGAATTTTTTAAAAATTGATGAACTTTCTAGATTTTCCTTTCACTTAAAATAGTTTGAGAGAGCCAGGCTATCATAATCGTTGAATTATAAACCTAATCCACCAAAAAATAATGGCATTTCCCCCAAAGATTTCAAACCCAGCTCACAACTTCATATCCAAAAGATTTAAATTTCTCTTCTCCACCATTCCCAGCCATTTCTGCCAACATCATAAAAATTACCTTTTATCATTTCCTCCTCACAATAAGAATTCACTAATCGCACACATATTTAGACATAGACACCTCCCCACCCACCTCCCCACCCACCTCCCAAAAATGGTTCAGAGCAAAGACGCACACAAAAATAATGACCAAGCTCACATTTCTTGTTTGCCCTTCAAGCGAAGTCTGGTGTCTTCAGCTTGCCTCTCTGGTCTCCAATGTTGTCACTAATTGCTGGGGGATGTAGTTTAGGACAGCATGAAGCAGCAGAAATAAAAGCTGTTGCTTTAAGAAAACGTTTTCTTAAACACATGGATCAAACAACTTTTACTCTGACTTCCTGGCTGGGTTGTAAAAAAATCTTAGAGAGACTCCTTAAAAACTTAAAAGTGTCTACAAATGGGAAAAAAAGAAAGAAAGAAAAGAAAGTCTAAAAACTTACGTTCTGAACACATTCCGAAGGATGTCTGATTTGATTTGAAAGCAGGTTTGTATTGATGAAACAAACTTTATTTTGTAGAAAATTAAAATTCTCTCTAATTAGAAATTTGCCTTGCCATCTTCTATATTAGCCCTGTCTCTCAGGGTATAATCATGTATGCAAAAAAACCAAGTACAGTATTTCCCAAATGCATGGACACTGTGGAAGCTTCGTTTTGAAAAAGGCTTTTATTGCCCTTAATACTGGCGACTAAACGTCATTGTATGTACCAACACTTTCAAATAGCCCAAGAGACTTAAAAAGCCTTCTAAGTTTGAAAACCAAAAAGTTGTGAGTTTTTCTGTACCCCAGGACGGTTTTCTTTCCTGAAGCTCAAGCCGAGAAAGCAGACAAAAGAAGCTGATTTGACTGAGCTGTGCCAAGTCTTGCCTTTTTTTCTCTCCTCCGCTCTCCCTCTGCCTCTCTCTCCCTCTTTCTCTCTCTCACTCTTTTGCTCCCAGTATGGCAACCTTCCGAGCAGTCTTGGCGGAGGTCCAGGCTGTGCCAGTCTGTCTGAATTCTTGTCTCCAAAAGATGTCCTTTGCGGATCAATTAATACATTTGAAAACAGGAAACTGTGGTGCCGTACCCAAATCCTGGCACCACCGGCATCGACTTCTGCCAAATCACCTTACAGATTTCATGGTATCCTACCTTTCATCATCATTACTAACATGTTCCCGGAGCAGTAATGGAGTACTAGAAGCTTTTCACTGCTCAGCGATAAGGAATCTGTTCCCTAGAAATGTCCATATGCGACATATGCACAACCTGCAGTAAATCAGAACTCTCCTGTGAGAGGAGATGTATGTAACTTTAATAAGCACCACATACTGTATTTCTTTTTATAAGACTTGCTTTTCCTTGTCCTTCTGCAAAGAATCATGGGAGAATAGCAAAGGAAGAATGCAGATTAAAATTGAAACTGTATGCCCAAATAAGCTAGGCTTTATTCTATGGGGAATGAACACAGTTTGGATTGATCAGTAACTGTAATTATTAAGGAATCTCTAACACAAATTGTACCTATTCAAAATTTTACTGGAGATGAAGGGAGCGGAAGGGTTTTTCCAAAATAGAAAAAAGGAAAGTAAAAATGGGGTGGATACAGTAAAATAATCTTTTCATATTTTGACACCTCAAGTTTCAACATAGTCACTTGTTTACTAAATTCATATTAGTATAATTTGCTAAGCATAAGTAAATGTCATTTCTTTTTATTTGTAGCATGTGCACCTCTTGAAGCAAAATAGTCCTGTGCTTAATCTATTTGGTTTTAAAAATCATTTTTACCTTTGATGCTTGGAAATAGAAAATAGCCACACTCTAGAATCACCCTGGTGTCACAGAAAGAATCCAGAATTGTGAGTGCTAGTCCTTGGATCTGTCCATTTCTAAATTAGGTTACCTCAAAGTCTTGAATTGTTTAATCCACATAGTTCTCGGATTGCTCATCCACCAAACATAAAAATCAGTGACTTTTTCCTCTCTGCTGCCAAAATACTATTTGATACTCATGGTATTCTTTCATTCTAATTGCATAGTTGTTAGTTGCCAACCAAATGTGTCATCATTACAAGACCATGTATATCTAAGAAAACTGAAGGTCTTGCATAAAGCTTTCGATATAAATGTGTTCAAGAAACCTATTAAGTTAATGAGTTGTGGAAATGGATCGCATAAATATCACCAAAGTTCTATAAAACTATGAAATATGATAGTGGAAAAATACTAAATCATAAAGTTGATAGATCAGGGAAGTGCCTCAGAGATAACATGAGAATTGAATTAAGGCACTAAAAAAATTATCCCATGCTATCCTTTCAAAATATGGATGATGAAATATGGGCAGGATCTCAGTGGATTTTAAATTCATAATCAAACTGTTGATAACCAAAGACAAAGAAAGAATGTTGAAAGCAGCAAGAGAGAAGTGATTCATCGCGGACAGAGGATCCTCGATAAGATTAACAGCAGATTTCTCACTGGAGACCATGGAGGACAGAAAGCAGTGGGAATAACACATTCACAGTGTTGAAAGGGAACAAAGGCTGTCAACCAAGAATTCTGTATCATCAAAACTCTTCTTTGAGAATGAAGAAGATATTAAGACATTTCCAGATAAAGAAAAACATAGCATTTATCACTAGCAGACCTGCCCTATACAAAATAGAAAAGAAACTTTTCCTTCCGGCTGAAATGAAAGGACACTTGTTTGGCTAAAGCCAATATCCTTTCATGATTTAAAAATAAAAAGAAAAGAAATAATGAATAAACTAGAACTAGAAGGGGACTTCCTCAACCTGATAAAGGACATCTATGGAAAACCAATAGCTGTCATCATACTTAATTCAAAAGCTTTCTGCGCTAAGGCCAAGAGCAAGAGAAAGATGCCTGCTCTTCTCATGCTTCTATTCAACATTGTACTGGAGGTTCTAGATAGGCAACCAGGCAAGATAAAGTGGGAGGGAATCCGGATTTGGAAGGAAGAAGTAAAACTATCTGTCTTTGTGAATGACACTATCTTACATATAGGAAAATTAGGCATACACATAAACACACACACATACAAAAAAAACCTATAGAACTAACAAATGAGTTCAAATACAAAGCACACAAAAATCAGTTGCATTTCTACACACTAGCAGTGAACAATCTAAAAATAAAATTAAGAAAACTATTACATTTGTAAAAACATTTTAAAAAACTTAAAAATAGTGCTGGTAATGTAGCTTAGTGGTAGAGTACATGCTCAGCATATGTGAGGCCCTGGGTTCACTCTTCAGCAACACACACACACACACACACACACACACACACACATACACACACACACACATACACACACACACACACACACACACACACACCCGGAACAATAAAAGAATAAATTTAACCAAATAAGTATAAGACTGGTGCAATAAAAAGTATAAATCATTCTTAAAAGAAATTAAAGAAATCTAAGTAATGAAAAGACATCCCATGTTCATGAACTGAGGAATTCATACTGTTAAAATGGCAACACTCTCCAAATTGATCTACAGATTCAACACAACACCTATCAAAATCCTCGCTAATTTCTTTGCAGAAATCGATAGGTTGATCCTAAAATTCACACATAAATGCAAGGAATTAAAATAATCAAAAATATTTTAAAAAAATAAAAAAGAACCAAAGTGGAGGCTTTACACTTCCCAATTTCAAGTTAGAGTAATCCCAACAGTGTGGCACTGACATTAGATAGATATATGAATCAATGGAATAGAACTGGAAGTCCAAAAGAAAAGCTATACAACTATGAACAATTGACTTTGACAAAGATGCTAGGAAAATTGAATAGGGAAAGAATAGTCTTTTCAACACATGGTCCTAGGACAACTGGATACCCACATGTGGAAGAATGAATTTGGACCCCTACTTCACACCATATACAAAAATCAGCTCAAGGATCACGGACTTAAATGGAAGAGCTAAAACTATAAAGTTCTTAGAAGAAAACATACGTGTATATCTTTGGGACTTTGATTGTATGACAGTTTCTTAAGTGTAATACCTAAAGACTAAGCAATCAAAGGGAAAAAAATAAGAAAAAATGGACTTCACCAAAATTCAAGATCATTGGGCAGAGAAAGGGAAAAGATAACCTACAGTATGGGAAAAAATATTTTCTAATCATATACCTAATAAAGGTCTAGTATCCAGAATACATAAAGAATTCTTAAAAATCCCACAATGAAGACAATCCAATTTTAAAATGGGCAAATAACTTGAATAGATACTTCCCCAAGGATACACTAATATCCAAAAGCACAAGAAAAGATATCAACATCATCAGTCATTAAAGTAATGCAAATTGAAACTATAATGCAATACTACTTTGCATCCATTAAGATAACTATAACTTTTAAAAAAAGGAAAATAATAAGTGTTAGCAAGAATATGGAAAAATTGGCATCTTCATCCATTGCTGGTAGAAATATTAAATGGTGTGGCTGCTATGGAAAACTTGGCTTTTCCCCAAAAAGTTAAACAAAAAGTTACGTATGACCCAGTAGTTCTATTCCTGGATATATCCTCAAGAGAATTTAAAAACCTATCTACACAAAAACTTGTACACAATGCTTATGGAAGCAGTATTCATAATAGCCCAAAACGAAAACAATCCAAGTTTCTATAAGCTGATGAATGGATAAACAGAATGTCATATAAAAATGCAATGGACTATTACTCAGCAGTTAAAAGGAATGAAGCACTAATGCATGCTACAGATGAATAAAACCTTGGAAAAATTCTTAGCAGGAACAGCTAGACACGAAAGCTCACATATTATATGATTCTATTTATATGAAAGGTCCAGAAGAGGCAAATCCATACATACAGAAAATAGCTTAGTGGTCGCCAGAAGCTGAGCAGAGGGAAGAATGAGGAGGAACTGCTACGGGGTAGGGTTTCTTTTGGGGATGATGAAAATATTTAGTGGTGAGAGTCACACAACCAAATGAATACAAAAAGCCACTGGACTATATACTATAAAATGCTGAGTTTCATGATATATGAATTGTATATAACTTTTTAAAAATTGTAGTCCAGCTGGGCACAGTAAAACACACCTGTAATCCCAGAGGCTGAGACAGGAGGATCGCAAGTTCAAAGCCAGCCTAAGCAACTTAGCAAGACTCTGTTTCAAAATTGAAAAAAAAATAATGGAACTGGGGGTGTAGCTTAGTGGCAGAACACCCCTGGGTTCAACCCCCAGTGCCACACACCAAAAAAAAAATTACCTCCCTAGGTAAACCCAAAAGCCCTTTTAGCCTCTTACAGAGAGGAAATACTAAAGACTAAACCAGGCGGCATAGTGGTGCATGCCTGTAATCCCAGTACTTTGGAGACTGAGACAGGAGGATTGCAGGTTGGAGGCCAGTCTCAGCAACTTAGCAAGGCCCTCAGCAGTTTAGCAAGACCCTGTTCCAAATAAAATAGGACTAGGGTTGTAGCTCAGAGGTAGAAGGCCCCTGGGTTCAATTCCCAGTACCACAAACAAACAAAAATTTAGCTAAGCCTTTGTCCACCTGAAGTTGCTTCAGGAATCCACTCAGCAAATTCGAATGCCTGACTCCATTTTTGCTCCTTGGTTCCATCCCAGGCAACCCCAGCATTCCTGGTTCCATCCAGAGAGCCCCCTTCTGCCTGCCCCTGCGGTGCTGACCTCCTGGCAGCCCTGCTCTCCTGGTGTGCCAGGCCCACCTTGAGGCACCCAGTCACTTTCGTCTTCCCTCCCTGGCTGCCAGGCCCGAGTGAGATCAAACTCCTGACAGCCAGCCCCTCTGCATGTCACCAAATCCTCTTTTCCCAGGATGCACCTCGCTCTCTACACACACTCAGAATCCCAAGAGGCTCACAGAGCCCTTCCCGGTACTGACCCACCCCTATAACACCTGCCTTTCCTCTGTCCCCCAGGGTTTTCCTCCCAGCCACCCCTTGAACAGGACGCTACCCTCCATACCTATACAGGACACTGACCATGGTACAGTGTCGTGGCAAGTTCACGAATAGGAGGTGTTTCCCCTCCAGTCTGTTCTGTTTACCTGATTCAGTGGTGGCCTCTAAATCGTCTTTGGATTCAAGCTCTCAGAAAGAGAGGGAAATATAGAAGGGGCTGGTTCATAAGTTTGGTGTAGCTAGGGTGAGGGGTGCAGATGACAGCGTGGGCAAGTCTAGCTGTAGACTTGACACAAGTCTACTGAGAGTGACCAGAGAAATAGGGTCAAGTCACAGACTTCCTCTAACCTGTGGCTTTCAAACTTGCAACCAGGGAGCCTGAGAGTCTCCCAGAAGCCTCCACGCCCTGACAGAGGACAGGGGACAGGGAGAGGGTCTACAGCCGAGGCTCCAGGACTTCGCCCTGCATCGACCAAAGTGCCTCTGTCTCTGTGATGTACATGAATGGGTTCATGTGAAATTCTGACAAAAAAGTCTTTCTTAAAAAATAGTTTGAAATCCTTTGTTTTGGGCCCACTTGAGAAGACTGCCTGATGAGATACCCTGACAAGAAACGCCAAGGCCACTCAGAAGAGCCGGCACTGTCACCTGAGATGGAGGACCGGAATGGAGCTGCTCCCCACCAATCAGAAATGGAGCACCGGCCCGCAGCATGGCGAGGGCGGGACACTGGGGCTCCCGCCTTTTTCCTATTTTCTTCCCCTCCTAGATTTAGGTCTTCGAAACCCCAAAGAGCAGGGAACTGATCATTCACCG
This sequence comes from Glis glis, assembly GCA_004027185.1. Lineage (NCBI taxonomy): Eukaryota > Metazoa > Chordata > Mammalia > Rodentia > Gliridae > Glis > Glis glis. Next base: position 22,990 of record PVJS01002325.1, on the reverse strand, counting down.
AGGACTCATTCTCTCCAGCACGGGCTGAACCGCTGGCCAGGTCTGAGCCAGAGGACGGGGAGCCCTGCGCCATGTAGCTAGCACAAGACAAAACTACTCGCAATTCCAGCTGGACAAGAAAGGAATTCACCTGTGAAGATTCATCCCCCAGTCAATCAAACGCCAGGTGTGTGGCACTTCGGTTAGAATAAAGAAAAGTTTTAAAAACATATTCATTTGTTTTACACATATTTGTTGTCTTTATATTATACTTAAACCAGTAAGCTATGGCTCTGGGAAATACAGAAGTACATCAGAAATAAACCCAGTCCCCAAGACACTTAATGTCTAGCACAAAGACAATACACTTAGCCGATACTACTATGCTTTCCATGATGAGTGCTATTATTTAAATAGTTCCCCAAATCCTAAGTCTCCCATGTTGCCTTCCTGGTACCATAAATGAAAGACAAACTCCCTTTCCACAAAACTCCAATGTGGAATTCTAATGGCTCTTCTTTCTAAAGCCAATCTAAATTATATCCTCACCCTCACCCTCGCCCTCGCCCTCGCCCTCGCCCTCGCCCTCGCCCTCGCTCTCACCTATCTTCCCCCATCCCCTGCCACTCTCCTCTCCTCCCCTCTCCTTCCCTTCTCTTCTCTGCCCTCTTCCTCCTCATTCTTCTCCATCTCTCTTCCTTTTCCACCATTACATACTTAGTCAACCCTTGCATTCATTGATATATTAAGTCAGTATTTACTGAGCACCACTAAGTGCAAAATATGGGATTAGAAGCCACAGTGGACATAAAAATGGAATGAACAAAAGCAACCATGCAGTAGTAAGAACCAAGATAATCAGCACTTTTTTTGGTTGTTGTTGTTACTGAGAATTGAAGCCAGGGGCATTCCACTTCTGAGCTATACCTCCAGCCTGTTTTTATTTTGAAACAGGGTCTCACTAGGTTGCTGAGAGTCTTGAGAAGTGGCTAAAGCTGGCCTCGATCCTGTGATCCCCATCTCAGCTTTCCAAGTAGTGTAACCACAGACTACACCACTGCACCCAAGATAATCAGCACTTTCACGCTCCTTCCCTCATTCAGTCCATATCCAAGCTTTGGAGGAAAACAGGTGTTATTTTACATGACAGATGAAGGAAACTGACATCAGAAGAATCCACAAGGACGGTCCATATCATCTGGCACATATCTAAGACACAGAAAAGTGAAGCACCTGCCCCCGATTCCATTATTTGGTGAACGTAGGAAGATGGAATGAATGTGAGTGGTCTCGTAAATTCAACCACCCACTTCACAGTGCTCTGGAATGGCTAACAGACACCTCAAACTCAATCTGGCCAACCCAGGACTCTTGGTTTCTCTCAAAGTGCTCATGGGGTGGGAGGTGCAGCTCAGCAGTAGAGCACATGTTTAGCATCAGCAGGACCCTGGGTTTGATCCCCAGCACCAAAAAATACACACACACACACACACACACACACACACACACGTATTTATACTTAATTACTTAATGGCAGAACAAAATATCCAGCAGTTTAACCCAAAAATCTGAGTCATCCTTAATCCGTCTCTCATCACCCACTTGAAAGGCAGAAAGAGACAATACCAAGTGTTGGAGAAGATACGGAGGCACTGGAACTCTCACACGTTGCTGGTCAGAACACAAAATGGTACACGGTTTGGCAGGTTTTTAAAAAGTTATACTTATCATTCTACTCTTGAGTCTACTCAGGAGAAAGGAAGACACATATCCACGAAAATACCTGTTCATAAAGTCAAAGAAGAATTGTTCATAATTGCCCCAAACTGAAACACTCCAAATGTCCATGATGTAGTCTCTCTCTTGCCACTAAGCAATAAAAAGAAGCAAACTACTAAACATCCAACAACCTGGATGGCCCGCATCCTTCTAGGTGAGAGAAGCAGGACAGAAAAGACTACATATTGTATGATTCCTTTTCTATGGAATGTCTTCAAAAGGAGACAACTATAGAGACAGGAAGCCGGGAGCGGAAGAGCCGGCGGAGAGAACTCAGGGGTGATGGACGTCTTCTAAAACTGGACAGTGTCGCAACTGCGCACGCTTGTTAAATCATCCAGCCACACGCAGAGCAGGTGAGTTTCATGGCCTATACATGGTACCTCGATGCAGACACACAACAATTAAGATCAAATTATTTCCTGGCATTTACTGCCTCCGAGGCAGAGTACCAGGCCCTGCAGGGACCCAAAAGGAGCTCCCAATCCTCTCCTCCCAGCTTCTCCTCTACAGACACAGGACAGGCACAAAGGAATGCTTGGGATCATGTGCCAGGAAATGATGCCAAACATGGGAACTGGCGATGAGCCGGAGACAGTCCCGGGGAAGGAAGGAGAGGCCTGGAGGCAGGTTCTAGAGAGGCCTCGCAGACGGCCTGAGCTTTAAGCACAGCCCTGAGGATGAATGAAAGGCAGAATGGGGAAGAAGGAGAGGGCATTCTTGAGAAAAACAAAAACCCAGAGGGATTGGAATGCTCAGCAATCAGTGGGGAAGTCGGGCTAAAATAGGGGCCCACAAAGAGAGCAGAGAGCACCCCAGGCCGGCTGGGAGCAAGCACAGAGGCTGAAGCACCTCCGCCCTCACAGCGTCCTCGGACTCCACACCTTTAGGTGCCACACTTGAAACCACAGTACAATTTATGTACTGCTTCTTTAATATTCTTTTTTTCAGGGCTGGGGATTGAACCCAGGGGCATTCTACCTCTGAGCTACACCCCCAGCCCTATTTTATTTTATTTTTTTAATTTGAAACAGGGTCTCATTAAGTTCCTGAGGCTGTCCTCAAACCTGCGATCCTCCTGTTTCAGCCTCCCAAGTACTGGGATCACAAGCGTGTACTACCATGCCTGGCTTTAATATTCTTTAAATGCACTTCTTTTACCTAGATCAATTTTTAAAGGAAAATTTATATTAAATATAAAGTCTCGTTTGCCAGAAATAGAAACTACTTTTAACAAAAGAAGGATGTTATCAAATTCACAAAGCCTAGAGCTCTCTACACTCAAGGCCTAGCTATTAAAAAAGAGAGTTCAGTAAGTGTTGGAGAGAGGTTAAAAACATCCTAGTACCAGACAGACACTCTCACCTCGATATAATCAGAAGAGCTGAGAGCGGGTTGAAAAGGGAATCATTTCTCGCTGCAGCTTGGTGTTATTTAATGCCTAATATCATCCTGTGTTATGAGTCCCACGCTTTGGGAAATTCAGGTTTACAGCAAGCCCTAAGAAGCGGGGAAATCAATGTAACAGTGACTAATATTTATTTAGCACCTACTATGTGTGCCACCCTGCTCTAAATACTTCTCCTTTCATGTCATTGAATCCTCATAAAAGTAATACTGACCTCATCAGGTATTATCAACCCCACATTTCAGGCTAGGAAATGGAGATACTGAGGAAGTTTAACCAACTTGATCAAGGTCACACAACTAGCTCAGAAAGAATTTTAATAAGTGGCAAGGCTGGACTGAACCCAGGCAGTCAGCCTCAGTCCAGGCACCACGCCACAACCACTGAGCCAATTCTCACGTGTAATGATAGTTGATGAACTGCTAAAGGAAGGAGAGGCCAGAAGACTGGGTTCAATCCCCAGCACCATAAAAAAACGAGTAAAAAATTTGACTATACCTTGTCTTAAATGCCTTTAAAAAAAAAAAACTGGGGATTGAACCCAGAGGCATTCTACCTCTGAGCTACACCCCCAGCCCTTTTTATTTTTTGTTTTGAAACAGGGTCTTGCTACATTGCTAAGAGTCTCACTAAGTTGCTGAGGCTGTCCTCAAACCTACAATCCTCCTGCCTCAGCCTCCCAAGTACTGGAATTACAGGCATGTGCCACTACTCCCCACAACACCCTCTTTTAAATTCAAAATACTCAGTACTGGTATCTAATTCTCAGGGAATGTATTTTAAAATTAAAATTAAGCAATATACTTAAATGCTATTTCCAAGCTTCTCTGACAGGTCTGAAACATCTTGAATACAGACACCATTAAGGCACAGACATCAAAATTGTTTTATTACCTTAAATCTTCTAAAATCATTGTTTGGAATTTTAAAAAAAAGTATAACAGATAAAACTGTCAGAATAAGAAAAAGAAAAAAGAAAACCTCCTGGAAGAAAATGCCCTTTGCATGGTTAAAAAGGAAGACTCAAAAAATTAATTAAAAACCAAAATAACTGATCCAGAACTTCCCAATTTGATACTTATCTCGGGCCTTGTTAAATAAGCAAAAAATTAGACATCATCAGTTTATGCTTCACTCTTGAAAAAAAAGTGATTTCTTATTTCCCAGGAGAAAAACTTTAAGAGCATCAATAGATTTCTCTGGATATCAAATATTTCTCCATTATTGTGAGTAAAGTATATTTAGATCAAAATCAGATGGATTAAATTTCCCTTAAAATACCCAAGAGATTTTTAAAATACCAGAAAACATGTCACATATCCAAAACAATATTTTATCTTAATATCCGCCCTTGGAAATGTCTCTCCATTCGAACATAAGCCAGAAAGCAAAAGTAACCTGAGTTTTAGGATTTTACTAAATTCAAAGTAACTTGTTTGACCAGATTGTCATACGTTGATGCTAAGATGAAATTCGTAATCTTTTGTGTCCTTTAAAAAAAAAAAAAATCCCCGCCAGGCGTGGTGGCGCACACTTGTAATCCCAGTACTTGGGAGGCTGAGACCAGAGGATCCAGGTTCGCGGCCAGCCTCAGCTACTTAGTGAGGCCCTCCGCAACTTAGTGAGACCCTGTTTCAAAATAAAGAATAAAAAATAGGACTGGGAGTGTAGCTTGGAGGTAGAATGCCCCTGGGTTCAATCCCCAGTACTGAAAAAAAAATCCCTAAAATATGGCCTTACATTTTTGTTTTTAACAGAGAAAATTTTATCTGAACAAGTGATAACCTAGACAGGAGTCACAATTTTATTTAAGTGTTATGTATACAATGAAGAATGCAAATATGGTTAAGTGCTTCTAAATTCTTGATAAATACCCCGTCTAGTCAGTACCACAAATTCAAGGTTTAATTATTCTCATCTGTGGTTTTTGGGTGTTTTTTTTTTTTTGTCTTTTTAGATGGACTATAAACTCCTTAAGAGTAAACATGATTAACATTTTTTTTTTTTTTGGCAGTACTAGGGTGAACCCAGGGGCATCTTTCCTCTGAGCTACACCTCCAGTCCTATTTTTTATTCTTTATTTTGAAACAGGGTCTCTCTAAGTTGTGGAGGGTCTCACTAAGTAGCTGAGGCTGGCCGTGAACCCGGATCCTCTGGTCTCAGCCTCCCAAGTACTGGGATTACAAGCATGTGCCACCACGCCCGGCTATGATTAACTTTTTAATCATCCATTTTGATATCTATTTGCTCAGCAAATATTTGTTGAGTTCCTACTATGTTCAAGGCACCTTGTAGGTGTTCCAAGGATAAGATACTGAAGCCGACATGGTCTTTGCCTTCAAAGACACCACTGTCTAGGGGGCAGGACTGGGGGTAAAATAAAATGCACATGTGTGGCAAGACTAAGAGGGTGCTACAGTTTGGATGTGCAATGTCTCCCAAAAGGGCTTAGATGCTGGCAATGCAGAGGTGGGGCATGGCTGGAGAGGTGGGTCACTGGGGGTGCAAACTTGAGGACCACATCTGTCCCTGGCTGCTTCCTTCTCTCCCCCCACCCCATCCTTCCAGCTGCCACAAGTTGAGCAGATCTTCTCCGTCACAGCAGGCCGCCATGTTTCTGCCTTGGAGCCGGCTGACTATGACCTGAACTCTGAAACTATGCACCTGGATAAACCTTTCCTCCTCTAAGTTGTTTTTGTCAGGTATTTTGGTCACAGTGACAAAAAAGCTAACTAATAGCGGGGTTTACAGCCCTGGGCCTGGAGACCATAGGAAGCCCTCCAAGCACAGCCACTCCTCACTCCCCTCTCCCCATCTCTCTCCTACTTAGTTTGGATTCCAGTTCAAGCTCCAACATCACAAAATTGAGTCCTACATCAGTGTATAAAAAGTCCACTTTCTTCATTTCAGAAAGTAACTTGACAAGGTTTAGAAGCACAAGAGGAGACCATGAGAACATAGAGGCTACTAGATCCCACACCAAAAAGAAGCACTTGGTCTGTTTTGTTAGGAGGGTGGAAGGCAGGAGGGATGGACAAAGTGGAAAGCTTTTGCCCTGCACACTGGGGAGGGCAGGGGGAAGGCACGGGCTGGCCAAAGGCGCTGGGGAATGGGAATGTCCGAGGAGGGGTCTCACCGTCCCTGTGCAATGTGCAGCACAGAGCCTCCTCCATCACTAGCCCTGTCTTCAGGAAAGTCTGGGACATTCGCTCGTGTCATGGGTGGGGCTTTGCTAAAGGGGTCAATTCAGTATAACGAAGAGATAGGCTGTAGGAACCTAGAAGCAGAAATACCATGAGAACATAAGTGTCTTACACACACACACACACACACACACACACACTCACAAACACACATGCTCTGTAATGTAGAGAAATTTTAAGGATAGCTTTGAACTTCCATTATGTGAAACTAAAGTTGCACCAAGATGCAGGAGACCCCTTGTGGAGGTGGATTGGATAAGTCAGCGGAATGCCAGCTGCAGACCACCAAAGGGGAGCCAGCAGCTTCAAAGGAGAACCTACCCATGGAATCGTCCAGACTGGCCGCATTTCACCCTGGTCCTCACGCCATGCCTGCTGAGCAACCCCTTCCCAGTGCCTCTGTGGGGTCACACTCAGCCTGAAGCTTGTGTCCCTCCACCCACCCATACTGTGCTGCCCTGGCCGCTGGCCCTGCCTGCCCTGATATCACTTTTGCTTCAGTCTGTGTTGTGACACCCTGCCCGGGCATTCCCTGGCCCAGCCTCGGCTGCCTCTTTGTGCTCCCGTTGCCACATCCCTAGACCAAGAGTTTATCCAGACAATGCCTCGCCACATGGCCAGCATGGGAGAGCTGACCCACGGGACGTGGAGGGTGGTGTCTGGAAGAGAAAGCTGTGAACAAATCTCACACCAAGGAGACAGAGCTGTGGGCTGGCACAGAACCAAGAGTCCGCAGAGACAGGTCCACGGGAGGTCCACGTGGAAAGAACTCTTGCTCGCCGAGAAAACCACAGCAGGTTCTCCTTCTGTACCATCTGTGTGGTTGGCTTCCAGTGCGCTTTCCAACATTCAGATAGAGAGGGGGCTGGCCTCTTCAAGAAATCTCGGGAAGAAAAACAGACTTTAAGGAAATCTGTAAGAAACCATCCCATGGAAATGAACTAATAGTAAGGAAGGAGGAAGCTGGTTTGGAGGCAGCGGTAGGGGCTCATGGTTGCCAGTCACTTCTGCATCCCACTGTCTCTTTCTCGCCTCTGTCTCATGGGGGAAAGAGGAACAGACAGAGAAAAGTGAGTGGGACTGTCAGGCAAGACGCAGGGCATAGGCCACAGTCAAAGCTTCTGAGGCAAGGAGTCCGTTCTGACCTGGCGCGTCCCCCAGGTTCCTGTGCTGAAGGCTGTGTCCCCAGGGCAGCAAAGTTCCGAGGCGGGGCTTGGGGGTTGTGATTGGGTCAGAAGAGCACCGATCTCATCAATGGATCAATCCACGGATGGGTTCAAACTGAATGGATTATTGGGAGGTCGTAGAAGCTCTAGGAGGTCAAGGCTGGTTGGAGGAAGAAGCTCCCTGGGGGTGTGCCCTGGGACGGTATATCTTGTCCTGGGCCCCTTCCCCACCCGTCCTCTCTGTTCCCTCTCCTCCTCAGCCACCATGAGGTGAGCAGCTTTGCCCTGCCACACCCATCCGCCATGATGCTCTGCCTCACTACAGGCCCAGGAACACCAAGCAGCTACGGACCAAAACTTCTGAAACCATGAGCCAAAATCGGTCTTTCCTCTGCTACGTTGATTTTCTCAGGTATTTTGCCACAGCAATGAAGAGCTAGCCAACACAACAGCCTTATGACAAGCTTGCTAGAGACCACTGGCATAAAGCTTTCTATTCTCATGTACTTTCCATTAAAGACAAACCCAGAGTTCAGGATAACTCTGGGTTCAGCAAAACTCTGCTATTCGTTTTGCTACAAGTGGAAAATATCCAACTTAAACAAAAAGAGAAAAACAGAGTGATGGGGAAGTTGTTTTTCATTGCCAAGGACCCAAGGAAAGGCTGAACAACGAAGCAGCAGCAAGGGCAGGAGCAGTTAGATCAAATACAACAAGAGCCTGAGGCAGCTGGGACTGGCTACCAATTCCATCGCCTTCTGCACAGCAGAAACATCCCCGGGAGGGCACCGACAGGTGCCATCAGCTCCAGCACCTTGCACCCCAGGCCCCATCACAAGAGAAGAGCACAGGTGCCACCTACACCAGCCACACACGTCACTCAGATGTCAGCTTCCACTCTTGCTCCAATGTGGCTATTAGCTTGATATCAAACCGACTGGGGAGAGGAAGAGAAGGAGGGGAAGGAGGAAAAAGAAGAGGGGAAAGAAGGAAAACAACAACAACAACAAAAGGAAGTTTCAAAGCTGCACGGCATGTTCATTGTACCCACCTCTCCCCTCCAAGACACCTGCTACAGACAGGGTTCTTACTGGGAAGCAGTAATTCACTTTTCCCAATTTGGCTTTACATCAGTTCTAAATCAAAAATGTGTTTCGTGTGGCTAATTTCCTATGCTACTGTTCTTGATGGAAATAGTTGGTCTTAATCCCAAAGTCTTCAAAGAATTAAGCTTATAAGTGAAAATTTTAATAAAAACAGAGTAAATAAAATGGCCTGAGATATATCCTGACACATATAAATTCTGAAGTCCTAAGTTAAAGATAATTAGGAAAGATTAGCATGTGGTTGAGGATGGACGGCTGAGACCAATGAATGATAGGAGTCTCTCCCTAAAAGGACAGTAAGAAGTCTCCCTACTCAGATTCCAGTGCACTGATGGCATTCAAAGGAGAGGACTGCTAAAAAAAAAAATAGTTAAGGAGGAATTGTCAGAAATCCCAATGAGATGCTTAGGGCACGGTGCACATGCCTGTAATCCCAGCACTTGGGAGGCTAGACAGAAGGATCACAGGTTCGAGGCCAGTGAGAATGTGTTTCAAAAAAAGGGGGGAGGGGGCTGGGGGTATAGCTGGGAGGTAGAATGCCATTGTGTTCAATCCCCAGTACCAAAAAAAAAGGAAGAAATAATCAAGAAAGTGAATGGACCAGGAAAATAGCTATGGATTAACAAACAAAAGGGGGCACATAGTCAAGAGGTAAGATAAGAATCCACGTGTGAAATGACAAATAGCAGTGCAAATTTAAATGAATGTATTTCCTCCAACAGCTCCCCATATCTTCCCCCTCAGAATATACACATTTTCTTTTCTTTTTGTTGTTGTTGCTGTGGTGGTGGTGGTGGTGGTGGTGGTCCTGGGGATTGAACCCAGGGGCATTCTACTTCTGAGCTACACCCCCAGCCCTATTTTATTTTTTATTTGGAAACGGGGTCTCACCAAGTTGCTGAGGCTGGCCACAAACCTGAGATCCTCCTGTCTCAGTCTCCCAAGTACTGGCATTACAAGTATGTGCCACCACTCCCAGCAGAATATACACATTTTCAAGTGCCCGCCATCTTTAAAATCGAAATCCCTTTTGAACTTAACTCTGCTGTACTTCCTTCCCTTTCTGGCCTCGCTTGTTGAAAGACAGAGAAGGTGGAATCCAGGCGGGTCTCCCCAGCCCCCCACCTGGCCGACTGGCTCAACAGAACTCCTGGTTGCCCAGTCCAACCTCGCTGCTGGCCACGCCTCTTCCCGATACCCTCTCCTCTCGTGGCCTTTTCTTTCCTGACTACTCTGCTCTTAAATGGTGAGATTCTGCAGGCTCCTCTCTTCTCCTGATGCCAGGCGCTTGGTGGAGCTGAGTAGCCTGGCCCTGGGAGGATGGAGCCCAGAGTGGGAGGCCTCCGGGCCAACTGCTGCAGCCCCACTGTGTGTAAGGCCCCGCCAGCAGCCTATGAGGAACCACCTCCTCTGCTGGAACTCTGCCCCACCAGTGCTGGCAGGTCCCCACAGCCACTCGGGGAGAGGAGCCAGAGTGGGGCCATGAGGATGGGGAAACAGGAAGCTGAGGAATCGCACACCCATTCGGGCCACCAAAGTCATTTGAGAGACTCTTTCCCCAAAAGATAAAAAGAGCATCGAGGACCCTTCCTGACAGGCGATCCTGTGGCCAGCCCTGGAAGGAAGACTGGACCCAAGCTGAGGTCAAGGCCAGTCAGCCTGGGTGGCATGGCCATCTCCCTGCCGCTCTTTCAATGAGCATGGGGATGTGACACAGCCATCAGCCATGTTTACAGAAGAGGGGACAATGACATGGCAGTAAGCTGCCCTCTAACTGTCCCTGGAGATGTCACACTGCAAAAGAAATGTACCACGCACCTGCCAGGAGCCAGGTACCATGCTAGGCTCTTTCCCAATGATCCCATATGTTCCCAGAAACATCCACATGAAGCAGGTGCCACTGTCCCCATATGGGGCAACTGGGGCAAATTCACCCCAGGTCATGCAGCTAGTTAGCACATGAAGTGCAGTTCGCTGTCCAGTTGTGAAGCTCATGTACTGCCGCCAAACCACCCGTCCCTCGCTAGAGAACACACCTACTTGTACAGAGGCAGCAAACATCTACCTGTGGTCTTGAAAGGTCCAGTAGAGAGAGATAATAAACAAGCACTTGCTTCCCAGCATCCCACGCCGCAGCACAAATGAGTTTCCATATCTCGATATTAAGTCAAGAGAGGAAAGTGGTCCCCTCGGGAGAAAAATATGAATGAGACTGGAGGAACGCAGCAAACTCAATAAATCCAGAGACTAATATTACTATGTGGTCTCTGTTGCAGTTATGTTGTGCTGATAACCTTACAAAAGTTCTTCACGGAACTTGTTAAATCATAAAATCATCTCCTGATTCCAGAACATAAAACAATGTCTTTTTTATGTTAACATAACCTTGGGGAAACTGCAGATAACTGCAGATCTCTTTAAGATCCTTTCCTTGTCGCACTGGGAGTCATTCCATTCACTCACCAATATTTTTACATATTTGTAGAAAGATGCCCCTCCCATAAATATTAAATGTAACTTGTAACACAGAGAGTAAGAGCTCATATCTCCTCTAATAACTATTTGGAAAGTCAGCTGTTGGGCACACACGAGCAGTTCTAATCAAATTTCTAAAGATGGATAGTTTGTACTGGAAGCTCAGTTAAAAACATAGCATCCATTTATTGAGATGCATTAATATTAATATCTATTGACCTGCCCCATAGTAAAAGGATTTTATTGAATAGACAACTTCCAAACATAATGTTATACAGAAGATAAGCTCAATCATTCTTTCATTCATTTAACTAAAAGCTATCATGTAACAAAAACATGCATAGGATGGGGGCAGGGTTTCCAAATAAATAAGCCCTCACCAAACTTATGGTGCCATTAGAGAGAAAATATATGCATACATTAAAGTTAAATTGCTAGTATAAACTGGGCATGGTGGCATACACTTGTAATCTCAGTACTTGGGAGGCTGAGACAGGAGGATTCAGGTTCGTGGCCAGCCTCAGCTACTTAGTGAGGCCCTCGGCAACTTAGTGAGACTCTGTTTCAAAATAAAGAATAAAAAATAGGGCTGGGGGTGTAGCTCAGAGGTAGAATGCCCCTGGGTTCAATCCCCAGTACCGCTAAATAAATAAATAAACAAATTGCTAGTATAAAGGTAAACAATAGTAAGACAACAATATAAGGTATCGTCAAACAATATGATTGCATGCCAAATTAGTAGTAAAGAAATAAGGGCAAGGGGTTCAGAAGACAGGAAGGTCAAATGCGTTGGAGAATAAGATCGGGCATCACTGAGGGAACGGGCAGGAGGAAGCAAAAGAAGCACGGCGAAGAGAAGAAAAAAGGATATAGTCAATGGAGCCAGGCTTGGAGAGAGGAGATGGAGCAGGCTGTAACCGAATGCAGGACATAACACAAGAACCAATAAGCACAAACCACAGTGGCTACCTTCTAGTGACCCCAGGAGCATGTTCGCTTATTTCCTAACTTAAGGACTCAGATCATAGTATACTGAGCTCCTCATTTTCAGGCAAAGCAAGAAACTTATCAAAGCTAAACTTTCTAAAATCCCCCAGGAAAAAACCTCAAAATATAATCTATACATAACTATGATATAAAGAATCCGTGAATATGGAATGCAGTCCTCCACTGGATCCTTCAGCCATCACAAAGCCCTGCATGCTCTTATTGTGCAAACATCCTGAAACAGCGATGCAGACTAGAGTGGGAGCCAGGGACGGGGCAGGGGCAAGGCAGGCGTGAAGGAAGTACATGCAGGTAATTTGTTCAGGATGACACGCAAGGTACAGGGTTAATCGTAGTGTTCAGGTTATCCTCAGAACTACCCAAAATACTATGCTGATGGAAACACAGACATGTTGGAGGAGAAAGGGCCTTTGAAAAGCAGCCGGGTCTCCTTGTACCCATCCTTCCTGCTTTCTTCTGAAGCTAGCACCAGCCAATGACTCAGGTGCTAGGTCTTGGCCAGTCTAAAATGCACGTGTGGAGTGAATCGGATACCAGGAGATAGGACAGGAGAAAATGGCAAACCAAAAGAAAGTGCTTTTACCTTTTCTGAAAAGTCGAGATAATAAGTATCTTAATCTTTGAGGGTCATATTGTCTCAATCACAACTACTCAATTCTGTTGTTGCACTGTGAAAGCAAAACAAGCATGCTTTGTGTTCCAATAAAACTTTATTTTTTTGGGGGGGGCGGTACTGGGGATGGAACCCAGGGGCATTCTACCTCCAAGCTACACCCCCAGCCCTATTTTTTGTTCTTTATTTTGAAACAGGGTGTCACTAAGTTGCGGAGGGCCTCACTAAGTAGCTCAGGCTGGCCGCGAACCTGTGATCCTCCTGTCTCAGCCTCCCAAGTACTGGGATTACAAGCATGCACTACCATGCCCAGCTTCCAATAAAACTTTATTTATAAACACAGGTGGCAGAAGACCCATTCATGACAGCACTCTCAGGAAGTTAGGAGATGATCTTTGCTGGCCCCCAGGGAGCAGTTGGGGTCCTCCCCTGAGACTGAAACTGATGTACAACTGACAAAAGGAACCTCCACCTCAACCTGACATGCAAATCAACTCAGAACGAATCATAGCCTTAAATATCACATTAAAACTAGAAAACTTTTAGAAAAAATGCATAGGAGACTATCTTCAGGATCATGGCAAGGTAGCATTCTAAGACTTTGCACAAAAAAACATGATCCATAAAAGGAAAGACTGATAAAACTGGACTCATCAAAACTAAAAACTTTAACTCTACAAAAGATTTTATTGCAAAGATAAAAAGAAGCTACAGTCTAGAAGAAAATATGTATGAACCACACATCTGACACACAACTCTTTTTTAGAATAAATAAACTTGACCAAAGAGTAAAATAATAATTCACTTAGAAATGTCCAACATTTTACCAAAGAGGATATACAAATGACAAACATATTCTTTTCCACTTCCTAACCTTCTCCAGCAAAAAATTATTCCCTTTTCTCCCACATATTAAGACAATTCCACATAGCTCCCGAGGAGAAGGAAGAGTAGCTTTATGTTATAATTTACTTTTTTAAGTTATCTGTAACAGGCTCCTGGGGACCGCTTGCCTTCACGAGGTGAGTTTTGCCGCCTGAGTCTTGGTTTCCCCGCAACCTGCCTGCATCAGGGCAGCCTGCGCCTGTGCACTGCATCCTGGTGAGCACTGGGCTTCAGTGTTACTGCTTCAAGCCGGTGTGCACCTCTTGGTGCAAGAGAAATGCAGAGTGAGCAAGAAACTCCAGGACCTGCAGAAATTCCCGCAGAGGCTTGCTGCATGAAGTGGTTCTAGGGAAGGGGGAAGGCAACAGAGGCCTCCAGCAAGACTGTTTTCTCTGGCCCTGTTTGACAGCTGGCTACTCCATTCTGCAAACTATCACGGATTTCCTTTCATCTGCTAACTACAGTACATTCGAAATTTTTTACATCAGGTGTCATTTTCTCCTGGTGGAAAGCTATGAATCCCCACAAAGTGTTCCATTTCATGACTATTCTCTTTTGGGTACAACCTGTCAAAACATCAAATTTTTTCAATAGGCTGAAGAATGGTTTGTGGCCTCATCTGAACAAAGCTCTTTAACTTTTCACATTGTATTTGACCTAAGAAAACTATAAATTACGTTACAGTATGCTACAAACATTTTTTAATTGGTGCATTGTAATCATACATCTTGATGGAGTTCAGGGTGATAGAGGCATACATGCACACAAAACTCATTGAGCCCTCCCCCAGTCCCCACCCTACTCCCTCTCCCTCCCCACCTTCCCGTGCTCAGCACAGTGATTGGCTTTGATGAGTTTGTGTCTGTACATCAAGTCCACTGGAGTGTTTCCCTCTTCAAGTCTTCCTCCCACCTCCCGTCTCCCTCAGGTAGGTCTCCTCCTTCACTCCACTAAGGTTTCTCCTCCTTTGTCTGGAGTCCCTCCCGTGTCCCAATTTCTCCCTTGCTTCTGCATATGCGGGAGAACATCCCGATTTTTAAATCAAAAGTAAAATATGAAAAATTTAAGAAGGACAATGCAACAGCAATATTATTACTTTACTATGGTGCCATTTTCAAAAGAATCCATTTTATGTACATGTTCTCGGAAGACATTCAATGTTCTTAAATTTTCCACTTCATATTTTTAAATGCAATGGTAATATATTCATTGAAATGTATCGTTGCTATATTATGATGCAAATTTAATAAACTTATTCGACAAGTTAGTAGATCAGAAATATACCCTGCTAAAAAGCACTGTAGATACATTCACACAAAATGACACAAAAGTACTATAGGAATATAAGGAGCCATGTCTTTCTCATGAAGGACAATGGCTTTATTTCAACTTTCCTAACAGGCCCAACTCATAGGAGACATTCCCTCTGAGCAAGACGACACGGAGGCCTCCGGTCAAGGAAAATCAAGCACTTGGCCTCATGGATTGAGAGTCAAGCATCTCACCCAGCAGGAAGAAGGGTTAGGTGGGAGACCAGGGGGAAGTTAGCAGTTGGAACATGAGAGTCTGGTTACACCAGCAGTGCTTTAAACAGGCCAGAAGCTCAGGAAGCACAAGTGGGAAAAAAGCTATCACTGAGCTCCAGATATAGGAAAGGAAATCGGCCTTCTCCCCCTGGAGAGAGACATCAGGAGGAGTACCACTAACAGAAGTGTGGAAGCTAAAACACGTAGCCAGTCCTTTGCAGGGAAATGGCACGTTGGCTTCTGTAACTATTTAGGGTTACAGCAGGACCTACACATCCTGTCAGTATTTGGAAATGGAAAGTGGAACTTTCGCAAGATGAGATAAAGATGTCAGGAGCTTTGCAGAGACAAAAGGGGCTGGAAACACTGCCACAGGGCAAGTGGCATGGTCCACTCCTTCGCACGCACATGTCCACTAGGCTGCAAAAATTCTACCTAGCCAGTAACATGTTCTGATGTGATAAGAAAGAACATGGAAACCAGCAAATGATGACTGGCCCAAGCCCCCAACCCCCATCCATCCAGTGTTCTTCAATGCACTGTTCTCCCCATTTCTCATCCTGACATTTCTTGACTCTCTGTTTCGTGCCGTAATATCTCATATGTGTATGACTATTATATACACTACCACTCGGAGGGCCCCTGCCTCTCAAGATAAGGTGCTGCTGTCACTCAACAAGCATTTATTGCCTGCCTGCTGCGTTCCAGGCACAAAGAATAAGATGGTCCTGCCCTCAAGTAGCTCACAGTTTTGTACTACATATTCATGAAACAGCGAATACTGTGACGCTCGCAGACAAACAGAATTTATAGTGGCAGAAAGATGAACGAAGAGGATGCAGGACTTTCACTCATACACTGACACTCTGAAACCATCTCTTGCAGAATTCAGTCTTTGGAAGCTTTCAGAGCGTTGATGGCTTTGGTCAGCACGGGCAGCAGGGCCAGCCAGCAGCTGTTACATGGGGAGGGGCCAGAGCAAGCTCAGCAAGGAGGCCTCGCCATGTCCTTGCTGAAGCCTGGAGGCCCACTCCTCCCCGAAAGCCCACGCCCCAGGCTGTCGTCTCCTCACCCTAGCAAGTCTTTGCTCTGGGATTCAAAGATGGGGGACCTGCCCATCCTCCTGGCCAGAAGCAACATGTACCACTGGTCTCAAGAGGGACAGGAAGAAACATCTAAAGAAATCAGCACAAGTCCTCCACCACTGCTGGAACAATGAAGAGTAGATGACCATGCCGGCTCTGTTAGCTTCTCTGTGTCACAGTGGTCACACAGTGGACACACAGAATGACCAGCTTTTTGGTCTTTGTTTGCAGGCATTAACCATACTCTGCACAATACCTATAAGCCATTATCAAATGCCAGGTGTGGGCAACATCCTATATGGAGTGCTATAGAACAGAGCATGAAATAAGTAGCAAACACAGGGCTCCCTTCAAGGAGCAAAACAGGGCTTCTCCCTCAGGAGGCTCATTACCATATAGAGATAAGACATAGCTTGATAACTTGGTGGCAAAACCTTTAAGCAGCCATGCAAGAGCTGATAGAAAGGGGTCATAAAGTCGCACACACTTGTTTGTCCAGTAGAGAAGAAAGGAACCACTGAGCTTGAGAGAAGAGAGAGGGGTTTATGGGAGAAATGGAATTCAAGCCAGACAAATTTTTAAAAAGAAGTAAGATAAGGATATGTGGAAAATACAATGTTTTGCCCAAGCAGGCATTTAACAAAGGAACAAAAAGATCCGAGTGTGCATGCACACGGGTCTAATCACGTGAGCAACTGCAGAGGGGGAACACTGGATCATGTCAGGCAGAAGATGAGCTCCGTAGGGCATGGCGGGACATGAGGCTGGGGAGGGAGGATGGAATTCCTTCTCCCAGGGATGTCAGGGAAATAGAAGGTTCCGGAACAGAGAGTAAAACAATCTAAGAGCTTTGCGCAGGATGCAAAGAGGAGAAATAACAGTTCTGTGTCCTACAATTTAGAAATTAATCACACACTGGGGACATTTTTTTCTAAAAGAAAAACTGTTTCCTATCATTTTCTTTTAAAAGTCTATGTACATCACTCACCATGAAAGAAATACGCAGAATGCCTTCTACATAATAGTGGAAGGAATCTGTCCCCAAAGATCTTTTCTTTGTATAAATGATGCCACCACAATTGATGCTTCAATAAAAATGAATATTTATGAAATGTAAAATGACTTGGATTAACTTATTCCAGTTTCACCCTCTAAATTTAGATTTTTAAATCATGCCAAAATGCAGATTTTGATTACAAAAGCACGAGGGGGGGTTACTTGACAAGAAAAAGAGAGCAAAATTTTTTTTAAAAAACGTGAAGTACGACAAAAAATGATAGAAAGGTGGTCAATTAAACATCAGAGAGATCATTTTCAATGTGGAGTTATTTAATTCAATAATGAAGTCACATTAGAAGAATCAAAAGTTATTTAAAAAGCACAAAGCAAAAAGCTTATGTGTCCTATCTACTCCATCCCATTGCACAGCCCTCCCACCAGCTATTAGTCTGAGTGATCCTTCCTTCCTTCCTTTCTTTTTTTTATTTTTATTTTTTATTTTTTGTGGTGCTAGGGATTGAACCCAGGGGCATTCTACCTCCAAGCTACACCCCCATCCCTATTTTATTTTTTATTTGGAAATAGGGTCTTGCTAGGTTGCTGAGAGTCTCTCTGCTTGCTGAGGCTGTCCTCCAACCTGCGCGATCCTCCTATCTCAGCCTCCCAAGTACTGGGATTAAAGGCGTACACCACCATGCCTGGCTCTATCCTTTCAAAGTTTCGTTATATACACGTTATCATTTTCCTCCTTGTTTACACAAAAGTTCGCATCCTCTCCACACTGTCCTGACCTCGCTTTTTCATTTACCTCTGTATCTTGACAATCTCTCCACATGCGTTCATATAGATGCCCCACGTTCCTTCTACAGCTGCATATCCCACTGTGAGGATGAACCATAATTCATTTAAGTAGCCTGCACTGATGGACATCTGGGTTGTTTCCAATCTTTGGCTATTGCAAACAAAGCTGCAGGGAACACTCTGGAACCGTCGTCCCTTGGCACATATGCAAGTGTATCTGCAGGGCAAATTCCCAGAAATTGAATTCCTGAGTCAAAAGGTATATGCATTTAAATTTTCAATAGATACTGCCAAATTGCCTTCCATAAGAATGGAGCCAACTTCCACTCTCGCCAGCAACGTCCAAGAGTGCAGGCTTCCTCAAGAATTTGCCAACAGACTCTATCATCAAAGTGCTGGATTTTTGCCAATCAGAAAAATGAAAACCGGTATTTGCATTGTGAGTGAAGTTGAGCATTTTTAATATGTTTAAAAGCCAACTGCACTTCCTTTTCGGTAATTGATCTGTTCAAAATCTTTGCCTGAGTTTCTAATGGATGCTGGTGTTTTCTTACTAATTTCTAGAAGCTTCAGATATATTAGGGAGATCAGACCTTCACCTGTGATATGTGTTGCACATCTATATTTATATATCCTAGGCTGTCTTTTGACTTTGCTTATGGTGATTTCTGACACAAAGAAGACTTTTATTTTGATATGCTCTAGTTTTTCCATCTTTCACATCTTCTGAGTTTCAAGTCCTAGTTACAAGGGCTTTCTTCACACCAAGATTCTAAAAGAATTCTCTTTTTCTCATATTTAAATTATTTCATATTTTGTATTTAACTACTTGGAAAAAGAATAGTTATGTCCAGAAACCCTACAGCCAAGTTGCCTGGATACATATCCTAGCCTCACTACTTATTAGATATGTGATCTTAGATAAGTCGTCTAACCTCTCTGGGCCTCAGTTTCTGCATCCATAAATGGGGATGATAATAGTTACTACTTCATTGGGCTACTGTGAAGAGTAAATGTGTTAGTACATGCAACTACTGCAGTGCCTAGCATATAGTACACTCAGTAAATGTGAGCTAGTATTGGCATCATCTATCTGCTTGGAATTTAACTTGGTTTAAGGTGCAAAGTACAGATCCAATATTTTTTTTTTGTCCTCATATGGCTACCCCATTTTCCCAACACCATTTACTGAATATTCTATCTTTTCCCCACTGATTTGATATATCACATTTATCACATGTTATTTCCCATATGTATTTAAGAATTTCTAGTCTTTTTCTGCTCTTTTGTACACCTTAATTGTCTTATCTTGTCTGACCACACTGGCTGGGACCTACAATAAAATGTAAAATAATAACCCATCACTCAATGTAGGTCCATCCTTGTTATGATCCGATGTAGCTTGCCTGAGATAAATTAAACATTAAAAATTTAAAGGTTTGAATCATATCTTCTTGCAAAGCATTAACCTACTACTAGGTCACACTTAATAAAAAGGTGGAAATTTCCTTAAGGATTAAAAAGGTTTTATGAATAAGGCAAAATTAAAGCTAACATGATGGCATCAGAAGCATTTGTTAACAGTGCACAACTAGGACTAGGCTAAGCCCACATCCTTGCTTTGATCCAGCTTTAGTGGGAATGTCTAAAGTTTCTCAATTAAGCCTAAAGTTGGCCTTGGGGCTGAAAGAGATCCTATTTTATCATATTAAGGAAGTGGCCATCTACTCCTACCCTGTTGAGTGTTATTATTAGGAACAGTTGTTAAATTTGGTCAAACAACTTTTCAGCATCTGGAGAGACAGCTATATCACTTCTTTTCTTAGATTAATTAAACGATGAGTTATAGTAATAAATTCCCTAATGTTAACACATGGTCCCTATATTCTGTGACTAAATCCCATTGCTGGACTCTACTTACTCATATTTACTGAGCATTTTGTCTTATGCTCAGACATCAGACTGGTCTGCAGTTTTCTTTGTGTGTGTGCGTGATCTTTATCAGGTTTGGTTTCAATGTTAGATTTGCTTCTTAAAAAGAAGCTGGATGCTGTGAAATACTATTCAAGCTATCTGATCTTTAAATATTGATACATGATCTCTGGGAAACTGGGCATCATGCTTTTTTTTGTGTTGAAGGTTATCATCCTTGCTTTAATCCATCCATCCTTCCTTCTTTCCTTCCTTTCTTCCTCCTTTTCCTCCTCCTCCCCATCATTATTATTATTATTGTTGTTTGGTACTGGGGATTGAACTCAGGGGTGTTCTACCTGTGAGCCATACCCTCAGCCATTTTAATTGATTTATTTTTATTCTGAAACAGGTTCTTGCTAAATTCCTGAGACTGACCTCAAACCTGTGATCCTCCTGACTCAGCCTTCCAAGTACTGGGATTACAGGGGTACACCACCATGCCTGGCTTTGTTCTTTTCATTCTTAAGGAAACTTCCATCTTTTTTTATCATTTGCAGCCTAGTAATAAATTTCAACTTTGCAAAAAAGTAGAAGTCCAACCTTTAAACTGTTTAATGTTGAATTCTCCCATGCTACCTACTAAAATGGATCAAAACACGAACAGGCTGACTTTGGTGGTGTTTTACAACATCCTATTGCAGACCGCTGGAGAGATGCCTAGAAGTCTGCTATTACCAGGCAGTTCCTACCCTAAACCCTCCTTCTTTCTCCCCTGTCTAAAGGTAAAAGGAGCTTGAAATTTGTGGTGAGTTAGGATGGTCTTTCAGGATACTAGTCCACCATCTTCCCAGTTTTGCTGGCTTACCAAATAATCTTTTTCCTTGCCCCCAACGACTTGTCCTCCATTCACTGGGACCCATTTCGGATGGCAAGTAAACAGACTTGGGTTTGGTAACCGGGCTAGTCAGAACTTTCAGCAACTTGTCAAGGCAAGAGCACTCCCAAGAGTACAGACTGGAAAGGCCACAAACTAAACTTTACTCTTTGGGGAAAAGTAACAACAGCCTAACAATAAAGACATAATGCACTGTAGGCTTGAACCTGCCCCAAAACGAACAGAGCTGTATGAAGATAGAAGACCCTTGAAGGGAACCAGGTCCTGAGGCTTTCAGTTAAGACTCATTATGTGGATATGAGAGAAATTGTTGGTGCTCTCCTACAATGTTTATTAATCTTTTACCCAAAGTGCCACTTCTATACTGAGAAACTGACTGGGAAGACTTTGGTTAAGATAAAGCTAAACTAAATTGTGGTCAACCTGGATCTTGAACTAGTTTGGAGAAATGGTTAAGATTTTTTTCTTGGATTCTTTGTTTTTTTGGTGTCTAGAAAGCACAGCAAAGACATTGTACTGTATAAAGATTAGAACCTGAGGAAGTTTCAACATTTAGAAAGCATTGCCTTGAAATGTCCACTTATGAATATTGGCTTGTCAAAGAGAGCTTTTAAGATAAATTTGTAATGTTTAGACCGGCTGGCTATAAATTTCTATTTTTAAATGTTATTTTTTAAAAGTAATCTGGATTTTTTTTGACACTCTATCTCTGAATTTGAGTCAGAAATAAAATAAACTTCTAGCGCTGAGGATGATTGGATAAAATGATGGAGGGGACTACACACAGGGAACAGAAATTGTTAATTAGGTGAATGAGAAAAAGGTTGCACCATTTCCAAATTACATCAGACTCCCAAAACCCCTACTTTTCCTAATCTCACACTGAGTATTCTATATGGCAATCCCTCAAAATGACCTCCACCTACACTCAACAATTAAGAACAATTAAGGAAATCAGATAAAAAATAGAAGAATTCTTAGGAAACTGTGTGTGTGTGTGTGTGTGTGTGTGTGTGTGTGTGTTAGTTACTAGGGATTGAACCCAGGGAAATTCTACCTCTGAGCTACACTCCCAGCCTTATTTTTTATTTTGAAACAGGGTCTCACTAAGTTGCTGAGGCTGGCAACGAATCTGTGATCCTCCTTCTCAGCCTCCCAAGTACTGGGATTACAGGCCTGTGCCAACATGTCTGGCTCTTCAGAAATTTTCTAAATGCAGGATTTCTCTGGCACTGGGCCATAAGCAAAAGCTCAAATACCATTTAATGCTCCAACATCTCTAAGGCAGTGGTTTACAAACTACAGCTCCACTCGGATTCAGTAGCTAGGCTGGAGAACCCCCACCCTATCCCCAACTGATGCTGGTGGAGGGTGGGAACGGCGCACTTTGAGAAGCACTGCATTAAGGTAATACAGGTTGAATATCCCTCAACAGAAATGCTTTAGATCGGAGAGATTTCAGATTTTTTAATATTAATTGGAATATTAGCATACACTTGAGATACTTCGAACATAGGAGCAAAGTCTAAACACAAAACCCATTTATGTTTCACATACAACTTGCACACGTGGCCTTCAGGTAATTTTATACAGTACTTTTAGAGCACCTGTGTCCTGTGACCCATTGCATGAAGTCTGGTTTGGAATTTTCCACTTGTGGTATCCTGTGGATTTTGGAGAATTTCAGATTTTCTGATCAGAGATGCTCAACCTGTACTACTCATAATGATCTTGGTACTGGTAGACCCATGCTGTCTAAGGGAAATTAAGTGTAAGCTTTTGAAAACTTTCGTAGCAGGTTAACATTACTGAGCATCCAAACATGCGATCATTTTCCTAGTATTTCCAAAAGTATCAGTACAAGAATGGCTGGAAAGTTTGCAAAGTTTGGGAAGCAGGGCCCTAAAATGACACCCCTCCACCACTGGTCACCCGGCAGCGCCTGCCAACCCGGGGAGAGCCTGGCAGCCCTGGAGGATATAACGGGAGGCTGGTGACAACACTTGCAGGCAGAACTGGCCTGAGATCCACTTTCGAATCCTAAGTGCATCGTTAGCCCTCATTCCGGGGCTTCCTGGGACAACACACGCCTTGCCCGGCGGGTGGCCTGAGCTCCGGGGCGGGGGCGGGGGGACACGCCCGCAGGGA
>PVJS01002324.1:27479-85780 GCA_004027185.1 Glis glis | reverse complement strand
AGGCGGAGACCGGAGGATCCGGGTTCGCGGCCAGCCTCAGCTCTCTCTCTCTCTCTCTCTCCCTGTCTCTCTCTTTCTCTACTTAGTGAGGCCCTCTGCAACTTCGTGAGACCTGGTTTCAAAATAAAGTATAAAAAATAGGGCCGGGGGTGTAGCGCGGAGGTAGAACGCCCCTGCGTTCAATTCCCGGTACCGCAAAAAAAAAAAAAGTACCTGTATTAATTTCCTATGGTGGTTTATTAAATTACCACAAACTTGCTGATAAATTATTCTGTTACATTTCTGGGAACCAGAAGTCCAAAATCAGCTTCATTAGACTGAAATGAAGATGTTAGCAGGGTGGCACTATCTCTATGGCTCCAGGAGGGCCTCTGTCGCTTGCCTCTTCCAAATAGGAGACTCTCCTTATCCCTTGGTCTGTGGCACCATCTCACCTGGTCTTTTCTCCCCTCCCCTGCTTCTATCATTACATCACCATGTCCATCCTCTCCTGTCTTCAAGTCTCCCTCTGTCTCCTTCTTATCAGGACACAATGTTATACTTATGGCCTACTAGATTATCTAGATACCAATATTAAAATAGATTACAATACAGCTATAATGTTTAACAGATAAAAATAAGAATACACTAGAGATCTGGAATTATAAATGTAAATCTGTATTATCTACTTTTCAGAATGCTCAATGCATTCTGCCCAGGATCTACAGCTGCATTCAGGGAGAAAGAGACATCAAAGGGCATGTTTACTTCCTCTTTCCTAGAGCCAAGACCCCATAACATAATTCTTAATAACTAAAATTAGAAAAACCAAAATTTTCATAAATGGTAGGATAAACTGTTCTTATCATACCATGAAATAGTACCATATTTACTCTATGGATTGCCATTCATCTATATAAATGAAGAGCTTCTACACACAGGGGCACTGGTAGTTGCCACAGGCATAACATTAGGGAGAACAAGCCAGTAACAAAATAATCCATGTCACACAATTCCACTTATACAAAATCGAAGAAGTAAACTGACCTATAATGATAAAATTAGAACAACTGTTACTTTTGGGGAGAGAGAAACAATTGGAAGTATATTAAGAGCTATGTAGTGGTTACATTATTGTTGCTACTTCATACTAATTGGCCTGTATGCTTAAGAACTATGCGTTTTTACTATATGTGTATTATCCTTTTATATAAAGGTCTGCAAGAAAATTTTAAAGAGGAACTGGACCAACAATAGCCATGCTACACTGATATTTTGAATTTTATTTTAAAAAATTCCAGGATTACTGTAATTGCCACTTATTTACCATGTATCATTGTTGGTTTTCTGTTTGTTTTTGTTTTTTGTTTGTGGTACTAGGGACTGAACCCAGGGAAGTTCTGCCTCTGAGCTACATCCCTAGCCCTATTTAAGTTTTATTTTAAATAAATAACAGGGTCTCACTAAGTTGCTGAAAGCCTTGCTAAGTTGCTGAGGCTGGCTGCAAACCTGTAATCCTCCTGTCTCAGTCTCCTAAGTACTGGTATTACAAGCGTAAGCCACCATGTTGGCTTTGTATCATTGTTCTTACAAGGTCAACTTGGCAAATTCTCTCTACCACCCATTTCAAAATTTCTCTTTGCTGCTCTTTTTCTCTCCCTATTATATGCATGTAATTATATTTAGAGCCATTATATAATTGAGTCCTGAACCACTGGAGTTTAATGGAAGATCTATGTTATGATTTGGATATAGAATGTCCTCTGATAGAGCTCCTTCATTAATGCAAAAATGTTCAGAGCCGAAATGATTGAATCATGAGGGTTCCAATCTCATCAATGGGCAAATCTATTGATAGATCAATAGATTTATTGGGCGGTAACATAAGCAGGTAGGATGTGTCTGGAGGAAGTAGGTCACTGGGGGTGTGTCCTTGGGGACTCTTTCTAAGCCTCTCCCCTCTCCCCTAGCTCTCCCTCTCTTTCTTCTTCCTGCTGCCATGCCCTGAGCTCTGCATAAGTAACCCAGCCTAACATGACTCTCAGAACTGTCAGCAAATAAATCTTCCTTCCTCTAAGTTGTTGCTGTCAGGTGGGTCACAGCAGTGAGAATGATGGTTGAAAAAATATGAAAATAGCTAAGGATGTACCCTTATGTGAAATCATATAAAACAAGCTTGAAGAAATGATGAAAGACCAGATACATTTTAGGCTTTCAAATATAAAATATAATTTCCTATGGTATAAAGAAATTAAGCATAATAATATGGAATTCTATTCTTAGGGAATCACAATTTTCCTTAGATGTGAAGACCCTGGTCTTGAAAATACACACATGAACATTAGAAAGTCACCACATGCAGGAATGATAAGCATTGATTTAAACCAGTGTGGCTAACAATAGAACTTGTCATGTAATAGATTATCAATTTATATCTGTGGAATGAAAAATAAATACTTCCTATGGTGACTTTAATTTCCTACTACATAGAGTTAAAACAATCAGGGTGGAAATTTTTAGATTATTAGTTCTCTAGGATTGTCAACACATGTAAGTAGCATAGCTCTGGCTAATTCCACTATCATTCACTTAAATAAAGATTGAATCATTTGGAAATGATTTAAGAGTACAATGGGAAAAGTCTAACCGCATTAATTATACACCAAATAGCAAGCACATAGTGATTAATTTGCATTCACTATCTGTGTTGTATGAATTTTGAGCAATAATATATTTGCACCCTACACACATGTATAAACAACAGTGAAAATTTCACTGTAATTCAAGAGCATAACTTTCTTGCTTCCCATAAAATAATGGAGAACCTCAAATACTCTTTATTGTTTTTAAATTATTTATGCAAAGAATAGTTGTTCCAATAGGTTAAATGTCTTTAGAATACTTGGAAACCTGCATTCACAAGAATAAATCATTGCCAAATACCAAAAATTTTTCTTTATATTATTTTTCTTCTGTAAAACCATGATTAAAAGCAAAAACATTTCCCTCAATAATTATGCATGAAAGAGAAGAAAAACATATTAAAGTAAGAGTAATTTTAAGAGGCCATAACATTTGTTCAAAGTAGAAGCAAAGCAATTTTCATATTGTAATGTAAAATTTCCTTTTTATTTCTTAAACAATATTTTCACAATTGATGTGATAGAAACATAAAGTTGGTTAGTCACACTAGATCTTTTGACAATTCCTCTGTGTTTCCAGCTATCATCTATATTTCTCTTAGAGATCATTTAAGTTTAAACTGAAGTTTAAAAGTCATGTATCATATAGTATGGATGATCTACTGCAATCATGCTTTTTATTGTTGTTGTTATTGTTGTTGTTGTTTTTGTTTGTAGGTACTGGGGATTGAACCCAGAGGTATTCTACTGCTGATCTAAACCCCAAGCCCTTTTTATTTTTTATTTTGAAACAGAGTCTCACTAAGTTGCTGAGGCTGGTCTCAAACATGAGATCCTCTTGTCTCAGAATCCCAAGTACTGAGATTATAGGCACGTATCACCATGCCTGGCAGCAATCATACTGTTCATAACTACAAATGTAATAGAATAAGTTGACTATATTAAATAATTATATTAAATGGTAACCTATTGAATTCACTCAATTTGTATTTAAAAGCAAAGATCTGATTTTATCTATATATCTTTTGAATTATATTCATATTATAATTATTTTATCTGTCCATTATATTTTATCACATATTACTAATTCATTAAGCAGATGAATAAAACAAAATCTGTCCCTAAAATTCCCTGGTAATAGTCTTGGTTATTTTTGTATATATTGCTTTATGTTCTTATTTGAATCATGAGTAAAATAATATATTAGTAATAAAAATATCATCAAAATTATATCATTCTGATCATATTTATAAATTAAAATAATTTAAATTAGATGGATGGCACTAGGTAATAATGAAGCTGAATTCAGTTTATTTCTTTTTCCTTTTGAAATATAGACCTTAAAATGTTTTTCTCACAAAAGTCTGTACAACACTACAAAATAAAAAAAAAATTAAGACTGAGTGAAAAAAAATTAGGACAGAGGGAAGATGAGGATAGAAAGAGGAATGATGTCAGATGTGAGATGAGTACAGAGAAAACATGCCAATGTTCCCGTACATCTGTAGGAAATAGGTCAAAAATTTAGCCCAAAGCTTTCTAGTAGTCAACACAAGGATGGATCAATGACTCATTTAATGGGTCATGGTACCCTTGAAATGAACACCAAGTTGTCATTCAGGAGAAGACCTATTCTTGGAACTGTAACCAGAAACACATGCCCCATGTGTCTTAATAAAAAGAATATTAGAAATCATATCCACACCTATGTCCTCACAGTAATGAAAGAAAAGCCTTGACATTTGTAGTAATAATTTCCTCAGATTAGGCTGTGCTATCACACAAAACACAATTTAGCACAGCTAAAGCAGTCTAATTTGGATGGACACACCTATTAGGTGATGCGGCTTAACCCAGCAGCAGACTACAGAGGGCCTGAGGCACTAGATTTCATATTTTCACTTTGGTTCAGGGGCAGTCCTTGTGTCTGCATGGTTCCCAGGTGTACATGTAGGTGCATAGATAAAAGGAAAACCAATGCCACTGTCAAAAAATACAATCATTTATTATTCTTTGGATTTGTCTTTATATACTGTGCATAATATGTAGGTTTTTGAATGTTTCTTTTTTAAAGACATTTTGAAAATTTTAAGTCTGATCGGAGTCTAGACAAATATTTTTAGGAGCCTTTCAGTCACTGATTCTCCACTAAAAATAAATGACAGCTATTTCTAGGTTTTTTATTCTGACAAATTTTTTATAATATTACTATTTTATTTTTTCTTGTTTTGTATTTTTTCTTGGCCAATTATTTTAAGAGTTAGTAGAACTAAAATAGGTTTCTCATCATTTTTTGAAAGTAAGTGGTCTGATAAGGAGAATATACATACTATCCTTGAATAGTCAACCTGAATTTAGACAAGGATTTTTGTTTTTTGTTTGTTTGTTTGTTTTGTCAAGGAGCTTTAAAAACTAGTTTTGCTTTTATTTCAGGACCAAAAAACAAAGCTTTAAGAAAATAGTTTGGGACTAATGCCACGAAGATGCCCCCAAGTTTAGAGAAAATTTTAGTATCGTGTTTTAGCATTCTCACAGCTATAATCTAAAGACCTGACTATACAACTGAGAGGAAGAAAGATTCATTTGCTCATGGTTTTTGGAGACTTGGGGTTTCATTCCATGTGAGGCTGGAGACTGCGGATCTCAGGGCAGGGCAGCAGGAAGCAGAGAGGGAGAGCACAAGGCTTCACTCTTACATCATGGAAACTGGAAGCAAGAGAGAGATAGAGAGCAAGCAAGGGGATTCAAGACTCAAGCACAATCCAGAAGGCTACACCCCCAGGAATCCACCTTATCCAGCCACACCCTACTGCCCTAGGTTTCCACCCAGATAAATCCATTACAATGGATTTGTTTGCAATAGATTTATCTAGTGATGAGAT
Source organism: Glis glis (assembly GCA_004027185.1). Taxonomy (NCBI): domain Eukaryota; kingdom Metazoa; phylum Chordata; class Mammalia; order Rodentia; family Gliridae; genus Glis; species Glis glis. The sequence continues at coordinate 80,277 of PVJS01002324.1, read as the reverse complement.
TAAAACCCTCATGACATAATTACATCAACTCTGAACAACAATATATGAGCTCTTCAAGGGGCATTCTTTAGCTAACTATAACATATAGTACCATATAAAACTAAAAATTATAAAAAATGAAGGTATCTGGTATCCATTTCAAATATGAAACTAAAAAATATTTAAAAATTAGGTACCTGATATCCATTTAAAATATTCTGAATTGGAAACTGGAAAGAGTAATGGGAAAGCACATATAACTTAGATGACCCTATTAGACATTCCATGTTGAGACTAATATTTGTTTTAAATAGATTAAATAGAAAAATATTTTTAAATAATCCCTTTATTTTGTAGTTCACTTCACTGTGGAACTGGTACCCAGTTAAATGTCAATAAGAAGCTGGAGAAGATACATCTACTACACACATTCTAATATGAGAAACATCCCGTTTATCAACTTCCTGTACTTTCTATCTTGTCTTTTCTGCCTGAATTTTACTGGGGAACAAGGAATGCCAGGAGCACAGATTTGGGACTAAATATGTTCTCCTTGCTGTGTGAGTTCTTCTTTACACCATTGCTATGATCCTTATTACTGTCCTGTATCACTTGACAGAATATTACACATACAATACAAAATTTCTGCCCGCTAAAAATGGGAAGGCATTGGGGCAAGATTAAAAATGGACTTGTTCAAAAAGTATTTAACCATTTCTGATTTAATGACTCATGTTTTTACACAAATTTTTGGAAAATTTCAGGGAGTAACCCATTCGCTGATAGATGAACCCAAGACCTAGGGAAGGCCCAAATAAAAAGGAACTTAATATTTCTTCTGCCTTCCCATTTACCACACTTAAATTTCTTGAGTGAAGTTTTATGTATTTATCTTTATCTTTAAAATTTAAATCTGTGTTCTGTTTTATAACACTTAACTTGGCTCAAGAGTAACCAGACAATGGCTTTTTGCCAGCTATAAAGTGTTCCAATTATATTCTTATACTTTAAAAGCACATAGTTTTTTAAAGTACTTTTCTTCCTATATTTCACTGAATATTACATTCTATGCTAAGGGTACAACATTTAGTTAAATGTGCATCCCGACTCACAATATTTTAAAGTATCTTTTCTTATTTACTCTTCTCCGTTTATTCCTTTCCCAAATTAGTAAGTCAACCTAAACCTAAAATCTGCTCTCTCAACATGATTTTATATATAGGAAAATCTAAAGACTCCACCAAAAGAATATAAGAACTTAGAAATGAATTTAGTAAAGTTGCGGAAAACAAAAAGATGAGTAGCATTATTATATAACAAAAGTATTGCTGAGAAAGAAATAAAAAAAGTAATACCATTCATAATAGTCACAAAATAAATTGTTAAATAAAATGCCTGGGAATAAATTTAACCAAAGAAGTGAATGATCTCTACAATGAAAATTACAAAATTGTGACTAAAAATAAAGAAGATACAAAAAAGGGAAAGATATTCTATATCTATGGAATATAATAATTAATATTGCTAAAATTTTCATTTTACCCATAGCAATTTAGGGATTCGATATAATCCCCATAAAAATACCAGTGGCATTGTTTGCATAAGTAGAAAAAAAAAGAAGATGTAAAATTTACATGGTACCATAAAGACCCCAAATAGCCAAAGTAGTCTTGAGCAAAAAGAGCAAAGCTGGAACCCTCACAGTATCTTATCTCAAAACATATTGTAAAGTAAGAGAAACCAAAATAGCATGATACAGTCATAAAAACAGACACTGAGACCAATGGAACAGACCAGAGAATGCAGAAATAGATACATACATACATACTGCTCTTCTCAAAGGTTCAAAAACAGTATTGAAGAAAGTAGTCTCTTCAATAAATTATGCTGAGAAAACTATATATTAATATGTAGAAAAATGAAACTTGATCCCTGTTATATAAAAAGTCAACATAAAATGGATGAAAGACCTAAGAGTAAGATATGAAAGCCAAGCATGGTGGCGCTAAGACAGGAGGATCACAGGTTTGCAGCAAGCCTCAGCTACTTAGTGAGGCCCTCTGCAACTTAGTGAGACCCTCTTTCAAAAATAAAATAGAATTCGAGGTGTAGCTCAGAGGTAGAATGCCCTTGAATTCAATCCTCAGTACCACACACACGCAAAGTTTGAAACTACTAGAAGAAAACATAGGGATAACACTGCAAGACATTGAAGACACATTGGTATAGGCAATAGTTTATGGAGGCTAAGATTCAGAAGTGCAGGCAACAAAAGAAAAGAACAGAGAAATGGGATTATATCCAACCAAGAACCTTCTGCACAGCAATGGAAGCAATCATCTGAGTGGAGAGACAACCTACAGAATGAGAGAAAATATTTGCAAACTATTCATTCAACAAAGGGATAAATAACCAGAAGTTATAAGAAATTAAAAAACTCAACAGCAAAAAAAACACTTCACAGATAATCCAATTAAATAGATAAATGATCTGAACAGGCATCTCTTAAAGCAAGTATACAAATGACTAATGAGCATTTGAAACAAATATTCCATATCAGGAAAATGCAAATCAAAACCACAGTGAGATTATCATCTCATTCCAGTCAGAGTCAAAAAGACAACAACAACAACAAAAAACAAATGTGGGTGAGGGATGCAGAGAAAGGGGAACTTTTATACACTGTTGGTGGGTATAATGGTTTGGACTTAGAATGCCCCCCCAGCCCTCACAGAAACAAGATAGCAATGTTGGAAGCAGGGCTTGGTTGCTAAGGCGGGGTCTGTGGGAGGTGTGGCCTTAGGGATTATATAAAGTCTCTCCTCCCCCTGCTCGCTCTCTCTCTGCTTCTGGCCTCCATGATGTGAGAGCGAAGCTCTCCCTCTCTCCGCTTCCTGCTGCCGTGCCCTGAGATCTGGGGTCCCCGGCCTCACATGGACTGAATCCCCAAGCCCCAAGCAAACCATGAGCAAATAAATCTTCCTTCCTCTAAGTTGTGGGGTCAGTTGTCTTGGATTATAGCAGTGCAAATGCTGACCAAGACAATGGGAATGAAAATCAGTAGAGCTATTATGGGAAACAGTGTGGAGGTTTCTCAGAAAACTAAAAATAGAACAAACACATGATCCCGCTATCCCACTACTGGGTGTGTATCCAAAGGAAATGAAATCAGTATATCAGGGTGATACTTGCACTCTCATATTTATTGCAGCACTATTCCCAACAGCCAAGATATAGAATAAGCTGAAGTTTCCATTGACAGATGAATGGATAGTGAGAAGGTAGTAAATATACACAATGGACTAGTTTGTTTTTTGTGCCATCAAAAAAGAACGAAAGTCTGCCATTTGGAGTGATATGAGTGGAACTAGGAGACATTATGTGAAAGAAGTCAGGCACAGAAAGATAAATATCACATTTCCTCACATGTGGAAGCTAAAAAAAAAAGCTGATCCTTTAGAAGTAGAGAGTAGAATAATGGCTATTAGAGGTTAGGAAGGGTAGGGGGAGGGGGTTAACAGTTATGAAAATACAATTGTATAGGAGGAATATGTTCCAGTGTTCTACGGCACATTAGGGTGATTATAGTTCACAGCAATTTGTGCATTTTATAAACAAGTAGAATAGGACTCCACAGGGTCCCAACCTAAAGAAATGATTAATGTTTAATCAGATGGAAATTCTAATTGCCAATTTGATTTTTATATATTGTATCCATGCATAAAAATGTCACACTGCACCCGATCGATATGTACAATTATATTATATCAATAAAAAATTAAGTTGTCTCAGTAAACATTCCCATTGCTGTAATCCAAAACAAATGACCACACACTTAGAGGAAGGAAGATTTATTTGCTCACAGTTTTTGGCGATTTCGAAGTTCAGTCCATGTGAGGCCAGGCCCGTGGAGCTCAGTGCATGGTGGCAAGAAGCAGAGAAAGGAAGAGAGCAAGGCTCTGCTCTCACATCATAGAAGCCAGAAGCACGTGCGTACACACACACACACACACACACACACACACACACTCACCAAAAAACAGAATTCTATCCTTCTGTATCTAAAATAGTTTTGCACATTCTGTCAATAATTACTAATTTCCTTTTCATATTTTCATTGCTTTCCATGAGCCTCACTTATTTACTGAAGCACAGTAACTAAATATGTTTCTTGAAGTCCAGCCTTTCTACCAAAAATAGAGTAAAAAGAGTCTCCATATCATGTACATGGCAAAATCTTGGAAGAGGCATGTTTAAAAGATGAGAGTTAGCTAATTTTCTTATGTGGAAGACATGGGTCGAGGAGACTCAGTTTTAATGTTTCAGACAGCTTTGGCCCATTAATTGGGAAATATACTGTCAACCCCCTCCCCCCAAAAATGTACTGTGAGTTAGAAATGTCCCTATAGATAGAAAACCATAATAAATTTATTATTCCAAAAGAAATACAAAAATAAAATTAACCTAAGCAAAACATTTTGTTTCATCTTTTCCAGAAAAATACATTCAGTACTTCTTCTGGGTAGGGTGAATTATCTTGTGGTATAGGATTGCTTTTGTGAGTGCAATTAGAAAAGATGGGGGAAATCATGTCTGTAAAGGGTTAGAGGTCTGCTAATGCCATGAAATTGTAAAGATCTGATAACCTAGAAAAGTCGATCCATCAATGTGGAGTTGATTTAACTGCTTTGGGTCATTTCCGGATACTGCTCAAGGATTTGCCTGGAGCATTGCTGGAGAACAGAGAAACTAGCTAAGTTTTCAATGGTTCTTTGTGTCTGCAATGAAGATTTCAAGAGATGCCAGCACATGCTCAGTAGTCCCTTTAAGACTTCTGTGCAAAGCAAGAGGCTAAAAAGATAAGCAAAAAACATTGGGGGGAGAGGGAAGCCAAACTTTCAACTGTCTTCTATAAAGAGACAAAATTAGAATTCAGAAACTATGGGGAGAGAGGGTCAGATCATGTTTCCCAATTCCATTGAAAAACCTGGAGAGTAACAGAGATAAAGAAGAAGTCAACTAAGTTCTACTTCATTTATGATGGAGCCTCAGTTTCCTCCATGGGTTTAGCTTAAAGTGATCAACCTCCCCCACACTTGATCTTTGATCTGCTTACAAAAGAAAAGCAGAATACCACAAGAGAAGGATACCATCTGAAGTCTGTATAATTTCTATTAAAGAAACCACTGTTCAATTAAAACTCATCAGTCAAAACAACAGCAAGATTATGTGACACAGAACTGAGAGAGAAACAATAAATTAGATATTTTCATGCACAGGATATCCAAATATTAAAGTTAGTAAAAAGGGAATTAAAAATAACTTTAATATGCTAGAGTATATAGTAGAAAAGCTGGACTAAAAGGTTAAAAAAGGTAGTATATTACCTGATAATTGGATCTGTATAACTGAGAATTAACTCAATAGATAGATTTAACAACAAATTAAAAAGCACAGAAGATAGAATTAGCAAATCGGAAGAAACAGTAATTAAAAATCTGTAAACCGCCGGGCGTGGTGGCGCATGCTTGTAATCCCAGTACTTTGGGAGGCAGAGACCGGAGGATCCGGGTTCGCGGCCAACCTCAGTGCGCGCGATCTATCTCTCTCCTTTCTCTCTCTCCTCTCTCTCTCTCTCTCTCTCTCTCTCTCTCTACCTAGTGAGGCCCTCTGCAACTTCGTGAGACCCGCTTTAAAAAATAAAGCATAAAAAAATAGGCATTCAATCCCCGGTACCGCAAAAAAAAAAAAAAATCTGTAAACCAAAGTAGAGATAAAAAGAATAAAAATCAAGAAGTATTCTTAATAAGAATTTAAAAATATGTAGGGGAAGAGATACATACAGAGCCGGGCATGGTGGCGCACACTTGTAATCCCAGTACTTTCGGAGGCGGAGACTGGAGGATACAGGTTCGTGGCCAGCCTCAGCTCTCTCTCTCTCTCTCTCTCCCTGTCTCTCTCTCTCTCTCTCTCTCTCTCTATCTAGTGAGGGCCTCCGCAATTTCGTGAGACCCGGTTTCAAAATAAAGTATAAAAAATTGGGCCGGGGGTGTAGCACGGAGGTAGAATGCCCCTGCGTTCAATCCCCGGTAATGAAAAAAAAAAAAAAGAGATACAAACAGTGAAATTTTCTCATATGTATTTCAATGGAGCCCCAGAAGGAAAGAAAAAAAAAGGCTGGAATAGAAGCATTATTTGTAAAAGTACAGCCTGAAAAAATATTTCAAAACTAATGAAATACACAAACTCGTAGATTCAAAAAACTGGAAAACCTAAACAGAGTAAGTAGAAATAAAACCAAAACCATATGTGGCCTCACCAAAGTAAAACTAATGAAAAGCAAAGATAAAAAGAAAACCTTAAAATCCATCCCAGCAGGTTATTTTGTTGATCCTGAAAAATTGATTTGATTTCCAAATATAAATATAAATTCAAAGGAGAAGAGAATTGATAAGACAGCCATAAAGAAGAACAAAGTAGGGTTTACTCTACCAAATTAATTTATATAAGGCCTCAAAAATTCAGCCATTATGGCCTTGATGTGAGAATGAACTGCAGTTGTTTTGTAAGATAGAGAATCCATAGACTCATGCATGTGTAGTCCCCTGATTGATAACAATGGTGGCGATTTAGGTCAGTGGGTAGAGAATGACCTTTTCAAAAACAGCAATGACAGAGGGCTGATAAAATTGGATATTCATTAAAAAGACCTTCAATTCATACTGTAGACAATGGTCAATTCCAGACTCATTATAAATTAATGATTAAAGGCAAAACAATAAAGTGTTTAGAAATAAACACAGGAAAATTAAACACAGTTTGATCAGGTGAGTGGACAATGGGGTCTTCATGGAACCACACATAAAAATTTGGCTTCATTTAAACCTCTAATTACTACACAGGCAAAACTGAGCTATGTCTAAAACTCCTAATTTTTGTAAATTAGTCAAAATAATTCCATGACTGTGAAAAAATGCTGATCTGCATGAATACAGTGCACAAAAGTTCTAAGTGTATGTTATTGAGACATATGATCTGCTCATTTAATTTTGACTCTGCTGGAATAGTTACCCAAATAATGCTAGCTTGTGCAAAGTATCAGAATAGACACCCCTGAAGGAGGCAAGATTCAGAGCAGCTTGATAACTGTCACAAAACAACACGGCAACAAATACAGAATTAAAAATGAATGCTTGCATGGTCATTGACATGTTGCCAGAATAAAGTGTGTTAGTTTACTTTTCCTGTGCTTAACACAGATGTGGCCATATACATATTGGGGCATCTGTTCTTGACTCTACCAAACTGGAAAATAGGGGTGGCACTGTATTGCATTCAGCATTAAAAAATTCTATTCCCATAAAAATCATTAGTGGGCAATTGAAGATTTGGGGGGAATGTAGAGGATTTATTTCTAATGTGACACTAAAAACGACTTCAATGATTTTAATGGGAAATGTGTATTTTCTTCTAAATCTCCCTCTGGATACACTTCCAACCTAGGATTTTATCCTTGTTCCACTTTGCGTTTTCTGCTGCTTTTCAAAGTCTGCTCCCCTGACTCATCCCATTCCCCATGATGCTCTGACTCCTGGGAAACACAATCCAGATTCCTTCTCAAGAAAATGGCAGTTCAAGCTAGTTACTCAGCCCTTCCAAGCAATTCCTAATCCCACCAATTCTGTCAAATAACATCCTATCATTAATTTATTTTCTACAGAAAATCTTATGTTTCTTTTCTAACCCACCACTCTCCAAACAAATTTTTTCAGTGAAAAGACAGCATTCAGGATTTGCCTGTGATACCCTAGGCTTCATTCACTCCTGGTTTAAACTCCTCTTCCAAATGAGAGATTGGGGACCCAAGACTCCCCTAAGTCATCCACTTTTGAAGTAGTTTTTTTTTTATAACAGTCTGATGGCTTAGCAATAAAGATACTATCTTCCCTCTGATAAGGTAGAATAGAAAAAATAAAATTTTAGGTAAAAAGGAGACAGGAAGGGAAGGAGAATACAATTAAAATCTAATCTAAAGTCCTAAACTTGCCTTGCAGGCTTGCCTAGGACTTGCCCAAAAAGAGGCAAGACCCATATCTTTAAGAACACAATGGGCTAGCTTCACATCCAAAATTCCTGAGGTGATTAGTTTTGGAAGAGAAAGAACTTCAACTTCCACCAGAACTCCAAAAGATCACACCTGTGGTTACACTCAGCTGGCCACCCCTGGCAAGCAGACTCTTCGTCTCCACTCACCTCTGCTCCAGGAAGATCTGTCCAGAGGGAATCCACATCTCCTTCAAGGATAGGAGGCATTTTACCACCCAGTACCTCTAACCACCCCCTCCCTATTTCCAGTGCCTATAAAAATTGACTGTAAGAATTCAGGGCTGCTGCTCTTACATCTTGAGGTGGCCCGTGTTTCCCTGAATGTGTTTCCTTTTTCCTTGAATTAAACCTCTGTCTTTTCTCTGAGTGGCATGTGTTGAAATTCTTTTCTACACAGACCCAAGGACCCCGGGGGGTCCTGAGGTGAGTTTCCCTTTCCCAGGCTGGGGAACTCCTTAGGACTCTCCATGGAGCTGCTCACCCTGACACCTCAAGTCCAGACTTGTCCCTCTCTGTCCAGTCAGGCAAAATTCCAGCAGAGGTCAGTAGGTAAAACTTGAATTCAGAGGATATGCAGTCATTATTGGTACTAACAGAGTACCATTAAGGCTCTCAAATGCTCATCTCACAATGTCCTTCTTCTATGAGGTCATATTCTAACTATTGGCATGGCTGCTGTCATTTAGAAACCATGGCGAGGAAACACATTTGTGTCTCTTTCATCATTTTTATTTAATCCAAAATACAGCTGAATGCTACACCTTCATTCACAAATCCCAGATGAGTTCTCAAAATATAACCCAGATGTTGCCTCCTTTGGGGGGCAACATTTTAGTCTTAAAAGAGGAATCAACATGTGTTCAAATTCAGCCAGAAGGAAACACTGAAAGCGGCAGTGAGTCATCGGGATTGCACTAAGGCTTTTGTTGGAAACGGGAGGGCACACACTTAGCACCACACTATATAAACAAATTAGTCTTAAAAAAAATCCCCTTGAAGTATCGCTGGTCCTCAAAGACCCTATCTGGTTAAATTGCTAATCCATTTCCTTCTCCCTCTGACTTCTCTGCCATTTCCTCCTATCACACTTCACAGTGCAGCTTTTACAAACGCCAGCTCCACACATGTGGCTTTGGGGATGTTTATGCCGCTCGGGTTCTGCCTTCTTTTCATGAAGAGCAAAGCCATCAGTGCATCCGGGCTTCGCAAAATGTCTCTGGATGCTATTGACTTGAACCATCTCCATTATTTTTCACTGTATCATAGACTTGTTCAAAGTTTTAGCCATATTCCTTGAATAAATTATTAAATATTCTAGCATGGACTAAGTCACAGTGGTCCATAGTCCTCTATGTGCACTGTAAATATAAATTTTATAGAGATTGGCATAAGGTAAATTCATTGCAGCTAAAGTAATATTTTATTCACATGAAATGAACATGCTAAAACTAAAAAAAAGAACCCACAACTCTTGCAATATCTGTTTAAATATTTATACTCCTCTCTAAATCTGTAACACTTTTAAGTAAGTCTTCTTACAAGTATACTTTTTTTTTCTTTGCGGTACTGGGGATTGAACCCAGGGGCGTTCTACCTCTGCGCTACACCCCCGGCCCTATTTTTTTATACTTTATTTTGAAACCGGGTCTCACGAAGTTGCGGAGGGCCTCACTAAGTAGAGAGAGAGAGAGAGAGAGACAGGGAGAGAGAGAGAGAGAGAGAGCGAGCGAGCTGAGGCTGGCCGCAAACCCGGATTCTCTGGTCTCCGCCTCCCAAAGTACTGGGATTACAAGCGTGTGCCACCACTCCCGGCTTACAAGTATACTTTTGTTGAGATATGTCATGAAGGTTTTTGTAGTCTAAATATCCATATTACCAAAAATATTACCATAAGTAAAATTAAAACATATAAGTAGGTAGCCAGGCGTGGTGGCGCACGCTTGTAATCCCAGTACTTTGGGAAGCGGAGACCGGAGCATCCGGGTTCGCGGCCAGCCTCAGCTCTCTCTCTCTCTCTCTCTCTCTCTCTCTTTCTCTCTCTCTCTCCTTAGTGAGGCCCTCCGCAACTTTGTGAGACCCGGTTTCAAAATAAAGTATAAAAAATAGGGCCGGGGGTGTAGCGCGGAGGTAGAACGCCCCTGGGTTCAATCCCTGGTACTGCAAAATATATATATATATATAAGTAGGTGAATGAATCATTATAATTTTTTTTACAAATTTCCTATTCCCTCAATTGGAACAGTATAGATATTAAAGTCACTTTACTAGGCAAAGTACTAGATATCAAAGCATAATAAATGCTTGCTTGCATTTAATTACCATGACTAGTGTTATTTCTTATAACTTGAGTACTTTACATACATCTGTCAGGTGGGCAAAGGTTGGTTTAGCAGATTGGATCATAAGTTGCTTGGTCACTTGGTCTAATTCTAGAAGAAAACAACAGAAAATAGAAGATCACTAAAAAAAATTTAAGTACACAAAAAGTAGAGACATTGTTAATCTTCTTTATACATCTATCAACATAGCATGCAAAACTGGATATCTCCTAATAATAAAGTTGATTCATTAGTACTGCTTCCTAAATTCACATTCACAGACAACCAGATCATCTGGAGAATTTTGGAATAAATGATTTAGTATAATTGGCACAATATTCAGCTTCATAATCAGAAAATGGGAATTGTTTAGTACTAAACATGTGGAAGACATTATTGCTTGACTACCCAAAGCCATTTCCTATCCCTTGGCAGAATCACATTGGATGACAAGAGCCTGAGAATACTAGATACTTGCTTTCTTAAGGACCCCCATGTGCCTAAGACACAGGCATGTGATCCAACCGAAACTAGGCATATAATTCATCATTCAAACATGGGCATGTTTGAGAATTAAAAGGAAGTATTCATAATTCTGCTTGAACATTTGAGTACAACTGGTTACCCTACCCAAACCTGACCAATACACTTAAGAAGTATGCTGAGGGGGTTTTGGGGAAAGTCGAGATCCAAGAACATAAAAACAATCCAGGATGGGCAGTTGTCCTTTATGTTGTGGATATAGTTCATCTGTGGATGCATGAGGAGAAAAGACTAAAGATGACAGTCAGTACACTGAAGATGGCTGAGTTAAAACACAAAAAGAAGCCAGAATCTTCACTGACATTATTGAACAGTTTGCTTATCCATACATGACCACAGAAAAAGGCTTATCTTTTAATTAGCTCTTTTATAATTTGAACAAAAGCATTTCAGATGGTAGATATAAAATTTGTATGTAATAAAATTTAGGACTACAGTGTTTCATGCACAATCCATTCAATTATTGAATAAGTTGTTTTGATCATTTTTCTATCATAGACTTAAATAATCTTTATATTCTCTTTATTCTTTAGTATTTAATACATGATGAATCCACTAATATATTATTAATGATAAATTATCTAGTTTCAAACTATACTATATAATGTAAATAAGCCTATTAACCAATCTTATAGTCTACTTAAAAATCAATATTCATAAAATATCATGATACAACTTGATACTTTGAAAACTAATATTTGCTGCTCTAAACAGAATTTAAAAAGCAGTGGAAAGTGAGAAATTTTATAGCCCAAATGAATTTGATTGTATTGAGTAGAACATATTCAAGCCAGATAAAGTAAAACAGATATGTCTAAAAAGGACATAAGGCTATTACTATATGCCAAACTTGGACCTTGAATGTTGTGAATGTGTAAAAATAGCTCTTTTCCGCTAAGTAGTGAAGAATGGAATAAAGAGGTATGTGAAAAAAAGCCATACTCTAGGACTTTTGCTAACTGTGATTGATTCTAATAAATCTAGTTAAAATAAAATAAAATAAAATAAAATAAAATAAAATAAAAAGAACATACCAAATAATGGAAACTGAGGGTATGGCCAAATGGAAATTGAGTCTGAGACCAGATATATCAGGAACCGAGGGCGCCGGCTATTCACTGGGAATTGTGACGTGTCATACTGTGGCTTTTGCTCCTCCTCAACATCATCCCCTCACTTCCTTCATTCCTCCTATTGTCTTATACACCATCTAGTATGGGAGCCTCAAACTGAAGTTTGTAATTCAGCAAACTACCAGTTGGCCCTAGTATTTATGTGATCAACTTTTTACTATTTTTTGAGAAAAGATACTTGATTTGTCCATACCTATAAAACTGTTTATATTAGATTAAGGGTATAGACCTGATCCAGTTAGATCATTTAAGGAGTTCTCCTTCCTAGGGTCTGTGATTGAGAAACAAAAATGAAACTTTATGTAACAAGAAGAAAGTCAAAACAATTCAAATTTGTGCATTTGAAGTACTAGATACCACCCAGACAATTTTCATGGTATCTCAACGAATCCTCACAGAATATCTGTAAGATGGGTAATCTTCCCACAATTTTACAAGTGAAAAGTTGACATCTCATGAAAATTAAGTAATTAGTATTGCCAGGATTTTAATCAAGATTTGTGTTGCTTGATAAAAATGTAAGTTATATCTATGGTTCCTACCCTTGTTTTTAGTTAACATAAGACACACCCAGAATTGTATAAAAATTCCCCTGATTTTGTAGTGATAAAGTATAGGAATATTATTTTTCATAATAACTATTGGCATTAGTATTCTAATTGACTATTTTTCTACCAACTTTATATAACTTAGATCATGGTATTACATTTAATAATTTATCAAGTCAAATAATTCATATCAGATAAAAGAATATGCAGCTAAATTAAAATAAGGAGTTTGTGGTATGCCTACATTATGATCCTACCTAAATTGTACATGAATAGAAAAAATTTTAAAATGGTCTGGGAGTAGTCACTCATTCAATAAGCAGGTTTTATTTTAGATGAATTGTCTCTTCTACCTGGTGTCACTGCAACAGACAGGAATTCAAAATGGGAAGGTGTCATTTCTGAATTACAGTCGACTCTGACACACAAAACTTTCCACTTATTTTCTAACATTTAAACAAGTAGAGATGGGTGCAGAAATACCATGTGATCCCATTTCAGTAAATATGATAGTCATAAAATAATTATTGTTTCCTTTTCTTTGTAGTTTCAGAAAGAGATCAGGAGGAACAGCTGGAAAAGTAATGTTAGATTGATCTGCAGGATGTGATTCAAAGGGTCCTGCTGCTAGAGGTTTTTCTAAAGAAGAATGCCCTCAAGAGTTGACTTATTTTCATTAAAGTGCTTTCACAAAGCTCTGGAACCTCAGTGAGAGAGAAAGAAATACTATTTTGTCTGGGTTCATTGCATAACAAAAAAAAATAAAACTAATAGTTTCTAAAAATATGACGACATGCTGTTTCTCATCTATTTTTCAAATGTAGTGAAATATACAGATAAATATTTGATTGTTAAACTACTCTTACATTTCTGCAATAAACTTGATATATAGTACTTGAAGATTCAGTATACTAATAAATTGGTACTATTCTGCATAAATGTTTATTTATGAGATAGGTCGATAACTTATTTTTCTTATAATAATGTTCTTATCAAGTTTGGACATAAAATGTATTGTGGGTTAATTAAAGCCTAGTCAAGTTTTTCCTCCTGTTCTTTAGAAGGGTTTGTGTTAGATTGACATATGTATTCCTCAAATGTTTTGTAGAATTCACAAATTAAATCAAATGAGTGTTTATGGGAAATTTTTTAATTATTATTAAAATGTTAAATTGTTTAAATTTTTATTAAATGTTTAAATTATTTAAATTGTCCCTTATCATTCAAATTATTTAAAATTTTTAATTATATTCAGTTTATTTAATAAATATAAAATTATTCAATTTCTATTTCCTTTTTGAAGATTTTGTTAAGGTTTCACTTTTCCTGAAATTTGTCCATTTCATCTATGTGTTTAAATGTATTGACATGGTCGCCATTTACAATCGCCTCTAGAATTTTAAATGTTAACATCTGTATGCTGTCAGCTTTTTCATATCACACACCTCCGTGTGCGTGTGTGTGTTTGTGTGTGTATCTGTAGAGCTTTACTAATTTCATTACTCTTTTCATAGTCATATTGTGATTTTGCTGATCAGCTTTACAATTGGACTATTTTTATACATTAAATTCTGGATTTGTTGTTCTTTTCTTTTATACATTCTTTTATTTAAGTTGCTCCCTATTTCTAATATCTTGAAGCAGGTGATGAGTTCTTTGCCTTCTTGCCTTCTGTTTTTCTATTTATAGCTACTAAATTTTCCTCTCAGCATAATGATCTTAATTACAATCCATAAGTTTTGATGTGCAACTAGTATCTTCACTTTAATCAAGTCTAAATATTTTTTCCTGTTTCCACTGTGATTTATTCTTACTCCATGGGTCCTTAGAAGATTTCTTAATTTCAAAATAATTGAATAATTCTAGTTATCAATTTTTTTATTTCTTGACTAACTGTAGAACACATACTGAATGGCTACATCCTTTAAAAATTGGTGAAGTATATCTTATTGTAAGCATAGCTTAAATTTTTATAAATATATAACATTTAAAAAATTCTTATAATTCCTATTATAACAAGATTTTTATAATTCCTATTGATCTTTATTGAGATATAACTTTTAAAAGCATAAAATTTATCCATTTAACATGTAATTTGGTGTTTATTAGTATGTTTACAAAATTGTGCAATCATCACTACTAATTGCAGAATATTTGTATCTCTGAAGACAAATGCTACTATTAGTATTCTCTCTCCATTTCCACCCCTCCCAGGTTAGTAAACACTACTTTGCTTTCTGTCTCTATGGGTTTCACTATTCTAGACATTTCATTTAAGTGGAACCATATAACATGTAGCTTTTTATGACATTTGCAGCATAATTTTTCAAGGTCCAACCAGATAGTTTATAGCATAAATTGGTACTTCATTATTTTTGTGGGTGAATAATAGTATGTCCTATGAGTATACCATATTTTCTTTATTCATTCATCAGTTGATGTACATTAGATTGTTTCCAGTTTGGGACTATTATGAATAATGCTGCTACGAACATTAAAGTAAAAGTGTTTATGTAGACATATGTTTTCAATTCTCTTGGGTATGGATCTATAAGTAGAACTGTAGCATCTTGTGAAAACTCAGTGGTTTCCTTTTTGAAGACTGCCAAACTATTTTCCAAAGCAATTGCACCATTTTACATTCCCATCAGCGAAGTTCCAATCACTCCACACTCTCACCAACACTTAGTATTACCTGTGTTTTTATTTTTCCATCCTAGAGATGTGAAGTGGTATAACGCTATTGTTCTGATTTGAATTTCTATTGATTTAAGAAAAAATAAATAAATCATTTATCTACTTATTTGTTTTTCAATTGGATTACTTTTGGTTTTATTATTGTTGGATTGTATTAGATCTGTATATATACTAGATACTAGGCCAAATTAGGTATAAGATTTATGGACATTTTCTCCTATTCTGGGGGTCATCTTTCCACTTTCTTGATAGTGTCCTTTGAAACATAAAAGTTTTAAATTTTTGCAAAGTCCAGGTTAACTATTATTCCTTTGGTTGCTTGTTCTTTGAGTGTCATATCCAGAAAAGGATGTGGAAAGCAAGTCATGAACACTTATATCTATGTTTCCTTCAAAGAGTTTTATAGATGTAACTTTTATATTTAGATATTTCATGAATTTCAACTTAGTTTTAGTATATAGTATGAGGTATTGGGTCAAATTCACTTTTTATATGTGATTATTCCACCATTTGTTGAAACTGTCTCGGTATTGTTAAAAATCAGCCAACCATAATTATACCCCATTAGTTTCTATCTCTATCCTTATACCAGTACCATAGTCAAGACTTTGTAGTAAATTTTAAAATTCAGAAGTGTGAGTCCTCTTAATTTGCTATTGTTTTTCAAGATGGTCTTGACTATTCTGGGTCTTTTGTATTTCCATATTTATTTTAAGATCAGTTTGACAATTTCTACCAAAAAAGGGAAAATGGGGATTTTGATAGAATTATGGTAAAGCTGAAGATCAGTCTAGGTAGTATTGCTGTTTTAACATATTACATTTAATCCACAAATACAAAATGTCTTCCCATTCATTCAGGTTCTCTTTCCTAAATATTGTATTCTATTTGTTACTACCATAAAATATTTTATCTTAATTTTTAGATTCTTCATTGCTAGTATATAGAAATACAATCGACTGTTAATATATTGATCATGGATTCATTTGTATATTAATTATGCTTCTTGATATATTGCCAAACTCATTTATGTACTCTCATGATTCTGTATGAATTTATTAGGATTTTCTATATATAATTTATATCATCAGCAAACAAAGATAAAGTTACTTCTTCCATTCCATTCTGGTTATATTTTCTTTCATTTCTTGGCTACTTTCCCAGGAAATTATCTTTACTAGGTTGAGGATATTCTCTTCTATTTCTATTTATTTTAGTATTCGTGTAAATCAAAGAAATCATGTGTGTTTTGTTCTTTTCTCATCAATATGGTATGTTAAATTGATATTACATTGACATAATTGATATTACATGAATGTGTTACAATGAATGCAGATATCAACCTGCACTCCTGGGATGAATTCTACTTTGGCATGATACATAATTCCTTTTTGGATGGTGTAGGATTTAGTTTGCTAGTTGGTGAGAATTTTTGCATCTGTATTCATAGATCTTGACCTGTAGTTTCTTATCTTGAGCTATCTCCATCTGTGTTTGGTAATACTGGCATCAGAGACTGTGTTGGGAAATGTACCACCTTCTATTTTTTGGTCAGCCTATGAACTTGTCCCAAGTGTGATCCACAGGCTACAGTAGCTGCTCTTATTGTTTTCAAAAAATATCCCCAGGAAAAGGCTTTGCACTAGGTGGGCTGAGTTATGTAATGTAAAGTTCTCTCAAGCTGAATCTTTTAGAAAGCAACCAACATGTGGAGGAATGACACCTTTCTGGAAGTGAGGATTTGTTTTTGTTTTTGTTTTGCAGTACTGGGGATTGAACTCAGGGGCATTCTACCTCTGAGCTACAACCCCAGTACTGTTTTTTATTATTTATTTTGAAACAGAGTCTCACTAAGTTGCAGAGGGCCTCACTAAGTAGCTGAGGCTGGCCGCGAACCTGCGATCCTCCTGTCTCAGCTTCCCAAGTACTGGGATTACAAGCTTGCACCACCACGCCTGGCTTGGAAATGAGGATTTGAAGGGCCTCCTACCCTTCTCTGGCCTCTCTAGTACTGCCAGACTTCTGGTTTTCACCAAGAATATAAACTATTGTTTTTCAAGGCTGCCTCAGTGTTAAATAGGAAATGTGGCTATAGGCAAATTAAAATGACACCAAGTTTGCTAGTCTTACTGAGACTCATCTGTTTTTCTTGAATAAATGCTACACAGGTTGCTGCAAGCCCTTGGTTAATTTTCAATGAACTGAAAAAAATTGATTATTATCCTTTTTCCAGTTTCTTAATACTTTGAAGAGAGAATGTTTGGAGGTCCTTACTCTACCATTGCTTCTGATCGTAGTTCCTTACTGGTTTTCATATAGTTATTATCTTGCAAGAGATCAATTATATGCCTGACTAGAATTATGGATTTATGGATTTCATTTTGTGATTTTGTCCAATTTTTTTTGTGTGTGTGGCACTAGTGATTGAACCCAGGGGCATTATACCTCCAAGCTATATCCCCAGTCCTATTTTGTTTTTATTTTAAAACAGGGTCTTGCTAGGTTGATGAAAGTTTCACTATTAGCTGAGGCTGTCCACAAACCTGCGATCATTCTGTCTCAGCCTCCCAAATACTGGGATTACAGGAGTGCGCCACCAAACCCAGCTTATTTTGTCCAATTTTACTTTATTTGGCTTGAAGCTATATTGTTGAGACAAGACAAATGTGTAATTGTTATAACATTGTACAAATATTTATGATTAGAAGCTGTTTCAACTTATCTGTAATAAATCTTCTTCCCTTGAATCTTTTAAAAAATTTTTTGTGTGGATGTGTGAACTTTTTTGTTACTGTTAACATGACAAATATTTTTCCAAGTTTTTTCTACTTTCAATATTTTATGTTATTTATATCTTGTGAGCAGTATACAGTTGGCTTTTGTTCTTTATTTTACTATTTGCTTTTTATTTGTCTTCCTGTAGGTCATATTCTTTTATTTTCCTCATTTAAAACCTTTTTGTTACTCTATTTTTCAGCATAGTAATTTCATACGTATATACTTGCATACTATTTTCAAAAACTACCACAAAAATTAAATACATATTAGTCTTGATTTAGCAAGCTGAATATTACTTTGTAATTAATCACTTTACAATAAATGCAAAAAAACTTAGAATATTTTATTCCCATTTACATGTTTCACAAATGACTAAATGGGAATAAATAAAGCTAATATCTATCTTGTATAGCTTTTTTAGCAGGAGTTTATATGAATAACCTAGTAATCCATGAAAAGAAAAGGAACTCTCGTTTGTCAGTGTTTGGATAGGAATCTAAAATGTCCACCAAATCTGACTTGAAGTGAAGTACAGAGAAAGAGAAGAAGAAGCCCAAGCAAAGTGTAGTTAGACGCTAGACAGGAATTGCCACCACTAGTCAACAGTGAGGCTCCTGGAATTTCAACGTTGCAATATCATTGTTCTGAGAGTGGTCCTTGATAGGGAAACCAGCAATTTCATCAGTATATAATATTTCAGGAACCTAAAACAGGACAATATAAGGCAATCTGGAGAAATAAACTATGGCCACAACAGATCTGATGAGGCAGTTGTTCTCAAAGATCATCCCTCACCTACAGCATCAGTAACTTGGGATCTTGGACCTGGAAGGAAACACAAAAGTATTGTGTGCATGTATATTTCTATCACACTGGACCTGATTATGATGTATAATTATAATATATCAATAAAAAAGAAAGAAATGACAAGTTTTTGGACTTCAATTCAGACTTACTGAATCTGAAAGCCTGAGTATGGGGGCCAGTCACTGGTATGCTCAGAGTTCCTTTACTGCTCTTAAAGAGAACCACCATGGTAGAGAAAACTAATGCCACATAGTCTTGCTCAGGCACAGCCTGCCAAAGTCCATACCCCTGCGAGAGAGTGCCACCTGGACTGTGCTCAGATCCTGAGGGATAGCAGTGAGGCCAGCAGTTCCCGCGAGGATCACTGGGCACATCCAAAGATCCCCCTCCTCTTTGACTATCTGGAGTGGCTTGTGCTGGAGGAAACAAAAACAGTATCCAGCTCTCCAGGCTGGAGGGCTGAGAGGGACAAACAGTTACATGTCAAGCCTGTAAGTCATGTGGAAAAATGCTGCTGTGAAATGCTGTATTCATCATAAAATAGATTCTGCACTTAAACCACATACCCCAATCAGTTTGCTAAATAGGGTAAAAGCACTGAGTACTAAATTATAGAATATACTTTTAAAATAAAATATTTTTCTTTACTTTTAAAGTAGCAGTAATAATTTCAAAATGAACTAAAGTTAAAGGAAAATATATAACAATGATAACTAGTAATGTTAAATTAATTAACAGTTGTTCTAATAGCACCATAAGGTATACTGTTATTATATAAGATGTAGTATTACTAGCATATGTCTACAAATCCCTGCTTTCCCAGTCTTCTACCCACATGCATCCACACCTATTAATTTCCAATTGTGCTCATGGTAGACACATTTAAATAGAATAGCAAAGAATAAAGACAAAGCATAGAAGAGTTCTGACCGTTTGGTAAATGTAATAATAATATAAACATAATATGAGCCACAGTGGCTAGGCTGTTTAGGTTCACCAATTAAAATTCAAGGGCTTTAATTTAATTAGAATATAAAATACACCAAGGTAAATACCTAAACCAAAATGACACTAGATATTAAAAATTAAACAATCCTTCAGAAGGAAGACTTGAATCATTTCAAAATATAGCTATAGGAATTTAAAAATAGGATGAAATACAAATGTGAAAATATAGTTCCTCTCCTAGTAACTATGAGGATTTTATTTTTCTTCATGTTTTATACCATAAGGAGGTTTAGCCCCTGTGTATTTGGGAAATAATGATTTGAACAGAGACCACAGTTTTTTTCAAAGTATCAGAACATAGGCATATCTTATTAAAATCATTTGTGTATGAGAAGCACATCTCTTTTTCTCTAACATTTGCAAAGCAAATCCTAGCCATATTGGGTAACCAGAGATGATATCTTAACACAGTATTATAACTGTGGTTTTGTTAATTTTTTTGTTTTTCTTTGAATACAGGTATCACTGCATCCTAGTTATAATATTTATAAGGGACATGTATGTAATATCACAGGATTGGGAAATTATGTTACATTGGGTGTTATGTATTTTAAAAATGAATGCCACTTTCCAAATTTGCCTTAAATGGACAAACTTAGGAATAAGAGCATTTCAATTTGACCTGAACAAACTTCTCTGGTTATGTAAATTTTTCCTGAACATTCTAGTATTACAAATGTAAGCGATTGAAGTTATCGGTGATTAGCAGGGAAGGATATATGTGTTCAAAAAACATGAAAGAATGTCAAGGAAATTTCATTAAAATACAGTAATGAGAAAAACGTTATGTCAAATCTGCCTCCTATACATTATACACATCTCCTAAACATCTCTCTTTAAAAAAAAAGAAATGCATACTCTTTTAACACTAATATTATGTATAACTCTGTTCACTTCATGGCCACTCATCTAAATATTTTAATATTTTAAATGTCATTAAGGCAAAATTTATCACATCACTGCTATGGTTGTCTTAATTTTAAAAATTCAATAAATTTACAGGGAACCTTTCAGTATACACAACTTAGTGGGAATTCAGAAAACATCCACGAATACAAACCTAAAGGAATCCTATATTATGTCAGGAAAAGACTAAAAATTTTTCAATAAATGCCTAGCCATATAATTTCTATAAATTTGCTTCTGATAGGTGGCTTATTATTTACTGTGTATTTATTATTTCTAAGGAACAGCTATTTTGTTGGCTATTGATCAGCAACTTTTGGCAATAGCATAATGTTTATGAAGTTAGTGTAAAATGAGTTTTTAGATACATTTGTGTGCAAAAAATAAAAATCTATTCAAAAGATACTTTTAGTCTAATTCTGCTTACAAAATGCAATTTAAGACCTTACAAGTAGAATGTGAATCCATATGTAAATTAAGTAGACTGTAGTTAATGAATATGTTACTTTTAAAGTCCACTGAGAATTTATTGTCATAAGTGCAAACTCACTAAAAAATATAACTGAAATCATAATATGCTTCTTTTATTAGGTAGTTTGTCAACAAATAGTCATCAATAATAATATACTTGAAATCTACAAATAATTTCGTCTTTGAAAAGTTTCCCCATATATGAGCAAATACTAGAATCAATGGTTCAGTTGATATACTTGGATACAGATCCTTCCATCTCATCTAAATTCCCCCTTGATCGTGTGATTATCTAATTATGAAAAGATATATTTCAAATGACATAAGCAATCCAAATGATGTTTGTAGATTGCTGAAACTTAAAATAAGGTTTCACTTCAGGCTACACAGAGAAATACACTGAGACTAAGATGCAGAAGTACAGGTATTTCAACATGTTACTGAATGATCAATCCCCAAAATACTCTTTAAGCATTATCAAATCAAATATTTGGGGTTTACCACACCTAGATTTTTCACTGGTGAACTAACTATCAATAACTCTAATATGGATCATAATAGAATCTGAGATGTTTTTGGAATCTCTGGGTATGTTGGCCCCACAGAATATTTAATAGAAGCTTTTCTTCTGCTATTGGCATTATTACCCAAATTTCATGCCAAAGAAATGCTCATATATTAGGGATGGAATTTTCAAGAGGTGCACAGCATGAGTAATACGTACGGCATCTCCCTTGCTTTATTCTTTCCATGTGTTAGTGTTTGAGACTATCACCCTTGTAGTCATTTACTCATTTAGGTACTTAACAAAAATCAAAGATTAAGAAGAGTGGTGACCTTGTCTCAGGAAACAAGACATCATTAATGATTTATGGCTAAACAGATGCCATTTACATCATGATATTGTAACAGAATCAAAGGGAATTGTTTCGTTGCATCCTATAAAACTCAGAATTTCTCTTGGGAAAATTGCTCTAAGGAACATTATACTGTTACCTAATCATCTCTGTGTAAATAATACCTACTACAATAACATAACCATTTGCCAAGAACTGTCCATATACTCTCTCTTTTTTAAATATACTTTTGTTGGCACATTGCTATCATACATCATAATGAAGTTCAGAGTGATAGAGATATACATGTACACATACTCTTTCTAATCCACAAATGACATTTTGTAGTAAAATTTATTGCCATATTATTGATAAAAAACACTGGGGTTTATACAGACTGAGTACTTGCCTAAAAGAAATCACTCAGCTCTTAAGTGTTTGAGATCAGATTTAGACTTAAATCCCTCTCAGCCCAAAACTTGTATTTATTTTATTGTATTTCTTTTTTTTCCTCTTTGCAACAACAGTTCAGTATATATTAAATTCTGCACATAGAACTTTAGACAGAATCATTTGTTTGTATTCTAAATGAATGAAAATGATTTATCTTTCTCCTCAACTCAGCACTGATGTATATGATAGCAATTTATGACTCAGAAATTCTTTCCTGCTTTTTCCCAGCTATAACTCAGGTTATGATCAAAACAATTGTCAAAAGTAAGAAGGTGAAGCCCTGGACAAATACATATACAGAAATGAAGCAAAGAGCCATTTAAAATGTGGTTCCATCACACTGAGGGAGCTCTGGAAAAACACTGATGCTGCCAGAGGAAGATTAAGTAAGAAAGATGACCTGTTAGTAACAGAGGATTTGGATATTAAATCAAATTATAGACATTTGCTGTTGTTCTTACATACTAGAAAGAGAACATCAGGATTTCTATATTTCAACCAAATATACAGGCAGGCAAATGTAAACTTAAACACAGATATCTATACACACTGTGGGTACCACAGACCCACTTTTCCCAAGAGGACATAAATTAACAAAAGAACAAAGCCTAATAAGCAACAGATTTAGGGCTATTTTAAAGTCAATGTGAGTTGTATTAATTGATTTCAAGGAATTTGCAGAAATAAAAAATAACTAGTTCTTGCAAATAATTTCAACATCATAAATCTCACCCTGTAAAAACTCTAGTGAAAGCTAAAGGGAAAGAAAAGAGGGTAGAATAGTGGTACTTAAAAACAGGAGAAAACTTTTAAGTCCAGAGTACCAACTGAGGTGACCCAGCAGTGATGAGAAATGATGACCAATTCACTTCAGAATTGCTGCAGTTTGTTAGATAACACAAAATCACTCATTCAATATTGTGTGAATCACATTTCAACTTTTGAACTCATCCTTGCTTTCATACCCTTGCCCCCTACACCCAGATTGAATCTCCTCCACTTCCTGACATAAAACCTTCCTTCCAGTGTCCTCCCCGCTGCGTTGTTCTTCCCTCTTGATCTGATGCCCTCCCTGCGGCTGCTGGCCTTGAGTCAGACAGTTCTCTGCTGGATCCGTCATCAGGATGCTGGCAGCCATCCACTCTCTAATAAGGCCCTCGGTTGACCTGGATATCTGACATATAGACTAAAAGAAACATATTTCCAGTAAATCATGGTCATTTACTGTTGAATTAATACTATTTGTACAATAAGTAAATTATATCATGGGGGAGAGTGACTTTCAGAGATGAGATCTGGTACCCTAATCACTATTGACAACAAATTCTTCCTTAGGTGAAATGCATTCAAGGATCCAAATAAAGTTAAAACATAAAACATTTGTTTTGCAGCATAGAAGAAACACATTTGAAAACCATGGTCAAGTTCTTCACTGTATTTACTTAGAACACCTCGTCGCTAGCTCTCAATAGTAATAGTTACAGCAAAAACATTAATTAATAATTTTAAAAAATGACATTTCCCTTTAGGGATGCCTATTTTGTGTGAGAATAAGAATACAGAACATGAAGCCACATTTTATCTATGTGAAAACCCAGTCTAAAGAAATCAAGCAACATTCCATGAATCTTAAAGAACACCCAAGTATCATCAGGTCCAAAAGCAAAATCTGTTTTGTTTTTTCTATGATAATGGACATACAGTTTAGGGAAGTCCAAACTAGAATAATTCAACAAGCTTAAACAATAGGTGGAAGTAACTTTTCTCTCCACTGGACATATTCCTCTCACCCTCTCTCTATCTGTAGGAGGTGAAGTATATTTCAGGTCAATGCTCAAGGCATTCCCTCCAGAATTTGGTGCAATATCCTGAAATAGATAAAACCAATTGCTACCCAAAGAAGAAAGGGTACAACCCAAACTCATGCCCACCAGCAGAAATGTTTGATGATAGGTCTTCATAAGATATATGTATACATATATATATGTATTATATGTATGTATGTATATGTATATATACATATATAATATGTATATATAATATATAAGATATATGTATATATTATATATTTATTATATATGTATATTATATCTATGTATATTATATATATATTATATATATATATTGCCGTACTGGGGATTGAACCCCGGGGCATTCTACCTCCAGGCTACACCCCCAGCCCTATTTCTTATTCTTTATTTTGAAACAGGGTTTCACCAAGTTGCGGAGGGCCTCACTAAGTAGCCGAGGCTGCCCGTGAACCCAGATCCTCCAGTCTAAGCCTCCCAAATACTGGGATTACAAGCATGTGCCACCACACCTGGCTTCATACTATATATATATATTTTTTTTGTTTGTTTGTTTGTTTGCGGTACCGGGGATTGAACGCAGGGGTGTTCTACCTCCGCGCTACGCCCCCGGCCCTATTTTTTATACTTTATTTTGAAACCGGGTCTCACGAAGTTGCGGAGGGCCCCACTAAGGAGAGAGAGAGAGAGAGAGAGAGAGAGAGAGAGAGATAGCGTGAGAGAGCTGAGACTGGCCGTGAACCCGAATCCTCTGGTCTCCGCCTCCCAAAGAACTGGGATTACAAGCCACCACGCCTGGCCATACTATAGTTTTTAGATATATTGACAAAACATTAGCAGTGTTATTTTTTTAAAATTCATCAATATTCTTTTATATTTTCAAAATTTTAACTTTTGCGCAACTCCATATGAGTGCTTCTGATGCCACATTTTAGTTTCTATATGAGGTAACCTGAAAATTCATTTAATAAGAAAGCAAAAATTTCACATCAGTTTGTTGATTTGAATTAATCCTTCATTAAATTTCATAAAATACATAAATGAATGCTTACTTTCTTTTCAGAGACAACACCATCACATTATACAAACATTAATAAGTGTGTGTGCATGTATAGTAATAAGTCCATTCTTCAGTATTTATCCTCTGAAGTACTTTGAGCTACTCCAATAGGCTCCATCAGGTGGCCTTGCTTCCATTCTATCTCCCTCTCTCATTTTCATCCTTTGTTCTAGTCTACATGTATCTGAACACCAATTTTACCATGTCACTTCTCTAAGACACCTTAGTGGCACTATATTTCCAAATGGACAATTAGTAATTCCTTAACATAGTACATAGAATCCTCTGGAATTTGACCCATGTCAAAAATGATCTGTATCAGAGACTATAAAACAGAAAACAATAAACTTAGTACTATCATACTCATCCATGACATTTTGTCTCTTTGTCTTTTCTCACCCAAGGTTCCTATGTCCATCTTGTTGCTTTCACCTGCAGTTAAAAGAAAACCTGACCCAAATATCCTTAAATAATAGGAAATCAATTGGTGCATTAATCCACAGACAGTGTGTGTGGTTTTTATTTTTTGGGGTATATATATATATATATATATTGCGGTACTGGGGATTGAACCCAGAGGCATTCTACCTCCAGGCTACACCCCCAGCCCTATTTTTTTATTCTTTATTTTGAAACAGGGTCTCACTAAGTTGTGAACGGCCTCACTAAGTAGCTGAGCCTGTCCACAAACCCAGATCCTCTGGTCTCAGCCTCCCAAGTACTGGGATTATAAGCGTGCACCACCATGCCCGGCTGACAGTGTGGTTTTTAAGATTAGTTAGTTTAGTACTGCCCTTTTGTATAAGTGGGAAAAAAGCATTCCAAAAGGCTTCAAATAAATTAGTCAGAATTAGGTCACATGCCTTTTTTTTAAGCCAATTATTAACAACTAATAGGTAGGCCCCATTCCTGTCTACCTGCTGGTCTGAGTGTAACTATCAGATGATATGTGCCCTCTTTAATGTGGAAAAGCAAAACTGATGTTAGCAACTCAGTATTTATTCATAGCTTTCTTCTCATATATAAGCTTCAAATATATCCATTCTTCACTGAAAATTACTAACTTCCTACTAAATTGGAGACGAGTTGAGTCATTACATGTAGCCCAAAGGCAGGTAGATACTGTTTTGACATTTCTGTCAAGTTTGGAGACAACCTCTCACAGCCCAGAAATCTCTGGCTGAAATATATCATTGTTGGTTAAAGAACAGATAAAAGATAACAGAAAATAACATCTGAGGAAGGTGAAAATCAAAAACAATGTAAAATGTTCACTAGTACATAGCACATACTGTGCTCAAAGACATACTAAAACTCTCCCTTGGTTACCCAAGGGACATTTGGGGCTCCTGGACACCCCCTCATCTGTTTTCCTTTGTGGCTACATCTGGAATGGGCAACATGAAGCTTTCCCATTCTCAAGAGATCAAAGCTGTAACAATCTTTTTCATTTTGATGTAAATGTAGGGAATTGGGGATTGCCATAAGAATTAAATATCTCAGGTTTTCGTCTGTGATATTTATATTTATTTATTTCAACACAGTTATCGTGAAACCTCAATAGATTTCTAATATATTTGCTTTAGGTTTATTTGGTTGGCTGTAAAGCACATCCAGGGATCCTATTTTTGCAGTTTTTGGGTGTGGGAACTTCTGTTGCCTCATAGCAAACCTCTGTGCACTAACCACCCTCCAGTTCACAAATTAATGGCTTTAAACTAAGATAAATCAAAACCTGGAATATGATTCTGTCCTCTTGGCTACATTCCAGAGACTTCTTCAAGGAGAGAGAATCATTCCTCAAGAATCACCTAGGGAACTTTTTAAGAAAATAATGCTCAAATAATTAAATAAGAATTTCAGGGGTTGGGAACAAAACATCATTATTTTTTTAAAAGCAATATGCTGCCAAAGCTAAGACCGTTGTTTTAACTAGAATTACTTGCAAGAGGTTTAGAGTGCAGATTTATTTTTTACCTCATCTTATCCTCTGAGAATTCTTCTACCTTTTTGCCTCAGAATATCAGGCCTTAAGTTTGGATTATAGTCTATTTTCCATAATGCAGAGAATCAAATTATCGGTCTCTCAGTCAATTTGTGAAGCAGTGACAGGGAGAAAAGCATCTATTATAAAAACCATGTTTTATTTATTTCTGGTGTCCTGAGAGGCCTAAACTTGTCTTTTCTTGAAAAAAAAAGATCTATAAGAATCAATCAACACACTGCAACATTCTGACACTTTCCTAACAAATCCCTTAAAACATTCCCTTATTTTAAAGGTACAAGTTA
The DNA here is from genome assembly GCA_004027185.1 of Glis glis. NCBI lineage: Eukaryota > Metazoa > Chordata > Mammalia > Rodentia > Gliridae > Glis > Glis glis. The sequence continues at coordinate 52,537 of PVJS01002324.1, read as the reverse complement.
TAATTTAACCAAATATTGTGTTAGTATTTGTCTGTTTTGTTTCCTACTCAAGAGTCATAGAGTCCTTTGGCAATCATTTCTACCTTTTAGGGCATATCAATTCTAGAAATTCAATCCTTGTTCTAGATCCTTCAGTGATATCCTGAGTTATAAACCAGAAAAAATAAATCTGGTTGACATAAAACAGAAAAGGATCTTAGTGGATGAGTAAGTCATAGTTCACAAAATCTATGGGGACTGGACAATGACTCCCAGGCAGGAAAAAAAGGAAGTAAGGCTCAACCAGGATCTTGCCGCAGAAACAATCTCTGTAAGGTGATATTGCTGGTTCTGTGACCACTGATGTTTCATCTGCGAGGTGGGCAACATGTATTTCAGAGATCCAATTGTTTCTCCTTCCAAAGCATTTGGTTATGTCTTGCGTCTTCCACTTTTCTGACATCATTACTGTTCTCCTTTTAAAAAACATACCTGGAAAAGACCTGATATAAATCATTTTAGTGATGGTTCTGAGTCACTCCAGTTCAGCTGAACCACGTAAAATATTGAAATTCTTCCTCACCAGTTGAGTTAAATAATCATTTTCAGAGCACCCTAAGTATCCTAACAGTTTTTCAACTGCCCAGGATCACATGATTTCCTCCTGCTAAATACATGATGGACAGAGTGGCAGGGATCCTCAGGAACCTGATATGGGCAGCATTTTGGGGAATGGATCAGGGCTTAAGCTGGTACAAGTGTGAAATATTTTGACTATCAATCTATTCCTATTTGATGGGACCTTTTGGAAAAGGAGACTTTAGTTTCATAAATTATCCAAGGTACCCCAGAATGTATGTGTGAGCCCAGTACTTGAAACCTAGCAGTCTCATTCCAAAGCCAAATTCATATCCCTAGTTAGGTAAATGTCCTTTACAAAATTCACAAATGAAGAGCTGGGAGGCACTGAGGAAAACAGAAGAGGGAATCAGGAAGCACCCCTAAAAATCCCATCACGTATATGAAGAACCTGAGGCCCACCATGCCAAAGGCTGAGCATTCCCAGGACTAGCACATCTAGCAGCTATTTCAAAATCATCCTCGCTTCTTTAGTTTCATCTATTTTCCTTCAAATGACATCATTTTGTTCTTCTTTATGGCTGAGTAAAATTCCATTGTGTGTCTATACCACAGTTTTGTAATGAACTAGAGAATATTACACTAAGTGAGATTAGCAGTCTTAGACCATGAAGGGTTGTATGTGTTTTTTTTTTTTTTTTTTTTTTTGCTCATATGTGGAAGCTAGAGAGAAATTGTGAAACAAAAAAAGATTTAAGATAAATGAGGAGAGAAACCAGTAGAATAGTGGAAGGTTGTTGCAGTGGGGAGAAGATGATTCAATGAAGGAAATAGTTCATATAGTGCCTGCATATACGAAGTTATCAATACCAATCCTAATAATTGTATGGGGAGGGGAGGGAGCATCAAGAAGGAAACACACTGAGGGCTGTGCGCATTTATATTTCCATCACTCTGATCCTCTTTGTGATGTAAAATTCAACGCAGCAACAAAAGTATATTTAAACATACCCTATGTTTTTAGAACCAACTCTCTAACATATAGGTACAGGCAAATACTACCTGAATAATACCCTCAAGGGTCAGGGAAAAAAGAACCTTGTTTAATAAAAATTCCATATTCTATATTTATATGTAAAAGAAACAATTCAGTAGTAACAAAAATAGCCATTGTCTCTTGAATCATCTTATGTTAAACTAACATAACTAAAATTAAGATATAGAAATAGCAATATAGTGTTCCATTGTAATGGAATAAACAGGAGGAAATAAATAATTTTATTTTTGAATCTTTAAACACTAGGAGGAACAGCTCCTTGATTCAATTAAAGAATGAAGCATTAAAAAATAATGATCTCTTTAACAAGTAAAAAGAAAAATCCCAGTACTAAGGGGGTACTATTTTCTCTTCACAGGAGAATAGTCAGTCTGAAAGTTGTTATAGTAAAATCTGTATGTTTGTTTTGGGTTTATTGCCTCTCTTAGTCTGAAAAGAATATTAACAATAGATTTAAAGCCCAATAAGTTATAGGAGAAACTTTTAGGAATAACATGTAGATGCCTTAGGCAAAATATGTTTACTACCTAATGTACTGAGCATAGTGACATGGTGAATTTAAACGTCTAAGGCAGAGAAATTATATCCAATAGAGAGGCTTCCCTGAGACTTGGGGTGATGAAAAGCATGCTTGAAATACAGTAGAAGGAGATGGATCTGATTTTTTTATAGATAGATTATTTTAAATGATCGATAGTTTTATGGAAATGTATGCAACTGAGAATGAAAATGTTCAGAAGAGCATTTGGAAAAATTGAGAGGGATTACTGTAATGGTTTAGATTTAGAATGTACCCCTAGCCCTCAAGGAAACAAGGTTGGAAGCAGGGCTTGGTTGTTAAGAAGAGGTCCCTGGGGTGTGAGCTTGGGGATTATATATTGGTTCCTCCTCCCTGTGCTTTCTTGCTTGCTTCTGGCCTCCATGATGTGAGGAACAGAGCGTGTATGCTCTCCCTCTCTCTACTTCCCGCCACCATGCCCTAGATCCATGGACTCCAGCCTCACATGGACTGATCCTCTTGGGTCCGGCCCAAGAGTGACACGAACTGGGCAGGGGGGTGAGCACCGAACGACCCGGATCTTCCCTCCTCCAGACCGGAAGCCATGTCTGGCATGAACTCGTTTATTAGAAAGCACATCTCTCTTTTATAGTACAGGAAGTTCGCAATGAGTAGGGTGTGGCACCATGCTCTCCTGGGGATCTATTATTGGTAGAGACACCTGTCTATGAGTACGGAAGGAGGTCCTGAGGTCACTTCTGGAACTACCTGCGGAACCTCCCCCTGAGGAATTCGCCAGCGCCATCTTTGCCATTAATATGCTGAATTACTGCCACGTGGGAGAGGCCCAGTACTACAGAGCAGGCTTCTGCCAGTCCACCAGGCCCTTTCATGGCACTGGGTAGAGGGCCCAGCATGATCCCAGAATTTTCAAGGAAAATGTGAGCAAATAAATCCTCCTTCCTCTAAGTTGTGTTGTCAGATTTACTGGGATACAACAGTGAGAATGCTAAAACAATTACCAGTATATTTATATTTTAATGTGGGTTAACTATACACTACTCAAATGGCTTCACACAGAAAATGTTTATTGCATCTCTGATGCAGATCAACTAGCTCGCCCATACATAGGCTTGTGAGAAACTGAAATTTTATGTATATTTCCTCTCAGTAAGAGAACCCAGTATATGCCAAATCACATAGGCAAAATGAGGTGGCTGCAGAAATGGAAAAATAATATGATTGTTACAGTTTATCAAAATCTGCACCTAAATGTTTTTATGTCTCCAAAAATAAATATCGAAGATATAAAAACACTTCAAAACCATTCATATAATATGAGAATACTTGCAAAAAGGTTTCTGCCTATAACACAGATATAATCCAGGCTATAATGTAGCTCTTCTAACATTTAAAAACTTAGAGAAGATTGATGATCATAACTCTTATCAGTTTAAGATGACTGCCAGATAAGCCATGACCACCATTACTTCTATGTAGTTATTTTATGTTACAATAAAAGGAAGGTAATTTATCTGAATTTTGAAGACTGAATTTTTTCATAATTTTCCCTATAATTTTATTGGTGCATTATAATTTTATAACACAGTGAGATTCAAAGTGTTAAATTCATTTATATATGCAAAAATCACTTGGTGTGTTTCCCTCCAGATTCCACTCCACCACCCCCTCTCTTCCCCCATACATGTTAGTGAGATTGGTAGTGATATGATAGTAATACCTTCATGTATGAACATAATGTGAACTGTTTCCTTTGTCAAATCTCCTTTATTCCCTCCCCACCTCCTTCCCCCATTCCCTTTCACTACTCTAGTGATCTCTTTCCACTTTTATCTAACGTCCTTTTTCTTTCCTATATTTTATCTTCCACATATGAGAGAAAATATTCAAATCTTGACTTTCTGAGACTCATTGATCTCACATAGTATGTTCTCAAGTTCCATCCATATTCCTACAATTGACATAATTTTGTTCTTCTTTATGGCTAAGTAAAACTCTGTTGTGTATATATGCCACATTTTCTTTATTCATTCATCTGTAGACAGACACCTAGGTTTGCTATTGTGAATTGTGCTGCTATAAACATGGGTATGCAAGTATTGATATAGTACTCTAAATTTGATTCTTTTGGAAAGGTACCAAAGAGTGATATAGCTGGGTCATTTTAGTTCCATTCCTAGATTTTGAGGAACCTCAATACTGATCTCTATAGTGGTTGTACCAATTTACAATCCCACCAACAGTGTATAAAATTTCCTGCTGGGTGTGGGAGCACATGCTACCCGGTACTTAAGAGGCTGAGACAGGAGAATTGCAGGTTAAAGGCCAGCCTCAGCAATTTGGTAAGACCCTCAGAAACTTAGTGAGACCCTGTTTCAAAATAAAAAATAGAAAAAAAGGCTGAGGTATAGCTCAGAGGTAGAATGCCCCTGGGTTCAATCCCCAGGATCAAAAAAAATAAAAAGGAATTCCTAATTGTTTACACTTCTTTACATCCTCACCAGCATTTATTAGTAGTAGTAGTATTCTTGATGATCGCCATTTGAACTGGAGCTAGATGGAATCACAGGGTAGTTTTGATTTGAATTTATCTGATTGCTAATGATGTTGAACATTTTTCATATATTTGTTGGCCATTTGATTTTCATCTTTTGAGAAGTATATACTCAGCTCAATTGCCCATTTTTGAATGGGTTATTTGAATTTTTGGCATTAAGAAGAGTAGCTGGAAAAGATTTTTCTTCCATTCTGTACACTTGCTCATCCAACTCTTTTATTTATGTTCATTTATTGGTGCATTGTAATTATATATTTTGATATATGTCAGGGTATCAACATCATACATGCACACATTGCACATTTAGTCCTCCCTCCAATCCCACCCTATTCCCTCCCCCTTCCCTCCCTTTCATGCTCCTGATAGTGATTGAGTCTTATAAGTTTGTGTATGTACATCATGTGTTATAGTGTGTTTCCCTCCACCCCCACCCCAACTCCCTCAGTTAGGTCACCTTCTTTGTCCGTCTAAAGATTTCTTTTTCTTTCCTTCTAAGTCCCTTGTAAGTCCCATTCTATCTAGCTCCCACAGATTAGCGAGAACATCTAATTTTTTACACTTTGTGACTTACTAATATCACTTAGCATAATGTTCTCTAGTTCTCTCCATTTCCCTGCAAATGATGTGATTTTGTTCTTTGTGGCTGCGTAAAATTCCATTGTGTACATATCCCATAGTTTTGTGATCCATTCATCTGTTTATGGACACCTTGGCTGGTTCCAAAGTTTGGCAATTGTGAATTGTGCAGCTATAAACATAGATACACATGCATTAGTCTGGTAGTTGGGTTTTAGTTCTTTGGGGTAGATGCCTAGAAGTGGTATTGCTGGGTCATACAGTAGGTTTATTCCCATTCTTCTGAGGATCCTCCACACTGTTTTCCAAAGTGGTTGCACTAATTTGCAATTCCACCAACAATGTAGTAGAGTTCCTACTTCTCCACATCCTCGCCAGCATTTGTTGTTGTTTGTGTTTTTAATGATTGCCATTCTAATTGGGTTTAGGTGAAATCTCAGGGTAGTTTTGATTTGCATCTCTCTGATTGCTAATGATGTTGAACATTTTTTCATACATTTATTGGCCATTTGTATTTCTTCTTCTGTGAAGTGTCTATTTAGCTCACTTGCCCATTTTTTGATTGGGTTATTTGTTTTTTTAGTGGTGATTTTTTTAAGTTCTCTGTATATTCTAGATATGAGTCCTCTATCAGAGGAGTAGCTGGCAAAAATCTTCTCCCATTCTGTCGGCTCTCTGTTGAGGTTCTTGATTGTTTCCTTTGCTGCACAAAAACTCTTTAGTTTAATGCAATTCCACATATTAAACCTCATTTTAGTTTCCTGTGCCTTTGGGGTCTTGTTGAGGAAGTCTTTACCTGTGCCTACGTGTTGAAGTGTTGGGCCTATGCCCTCTTCAAGTAGCTGCAAGGTCTCTGGTCTGATTTCTAGGTCTTTGATCCATCTTGAGTTGACTCTAGTGCAGGGTGACAAAGTGGGGTTTATTTCTATTTTTCTGCATATATATAGTTAGCCAGTTTTGCCAGCACCATTTGTTGAAGAGGCTATCCTTTTTCCATTGGGTGTTTTTAGCCCCTTTTTCAAAAATCAATTGGCTGTAGGTATGTGGGTTTGTTTCGGAGTTTTCTATTCTGCTCCATAGGTCTATGCGTCTGTTTTTCTGCCAATACCATGCTGTTTTTATTACTATGGCTTTATAGTATAGTTTGAAGTCAGGTATTGTGATGCCTCCTGCATGGTTCTTGTTGCTGAGAACTACTTTGGCTATTCTGGGCTTTTTGTTGTTCCGAATGAATTTAAGGACAGAGTTTTCTATGTCAGTGAAGAATGACTTTGGTAATTTAATGGATATTGCATTGAATATGTAGAGCGCTTTTGGAAGAATGGCCATTTTGATGATATTTATTCTGCCTACCCAAGAGCATGGGAGATCTTTCCATCTTCTAAGATCTTCTTCAATTTCTTTTTTCAATGTTTTATAGTTTTCCTTGTAGAGGTCTTTTACCTCCTTGGCTAGGTTTATTCCCAAGTATTTTATTGTTTTTGGGGATATTGTGAGTGGAAACATATTCTGGATTTCTTTTTCAGTGGATTTATGGTTGGCATACAGAAAAGCTTCTGATTTTTTAACATTGATTTTGTATCCCGACACTTTGCTGAATTTGTTGATCACTTCTATGAGCCTTTTGGTTGAGTTTGTTGGATCTTCTAAGTAAAATATCATGTCATCTGCAAATAGAGATAGTTTCAGTTCCTCTTTTCCTATTTGTACTCCTTTTATTGCCTTCTCTTGCCTTATTGCTCTGGCTAGAGTCTCGAGTAATATATTGAAAAGGAGTGGTGACAGCGGACATCCTTGTCTTGTTCCTGTTTTTCAAGGGAACTCTCCAAGTTTTTCCCCATTCAGTATGATGTTGGCTGTGGGCCTATTGTTTATTGCCTTTATGATGTTGAGGTATGTTCCTTCTATTCCAATTCTCTGCAGTGTTCTTATCATGAATGGGTGTTGGATTTTGTCAAATGCTTTTTCAGCATCTATTGAAATGATCATGTGATTTTTGTCTTTAGTTCTGTTTATGTGGTGGATTACATGGATTGTTTTTTGTATGTTGAACCAGACTTGCATCCCTGGGATGACCCCGACTTGGTCATGATGTATGATTTTTGTGATGTGGTTTTGAATGCAAGTTGCTAGTATTTGGTTTAGAAGTTTTACATCTAAGTTCATCAATGATATAGATCTGTAGTTTTCTTTTCTTGAGCTGTCTTTGTTTGGTTTTGGTATTAGTGTGATGTTGGCTTCATAGAATGTGTTTGGGAGAGTCCCATTTCTTTCTATTTCCAAGTCTTGATTGTTCCATTTGCTATACAGAAAATTTTAATTTGATGCCATACCATTTAATGATTCTCAGTTTTATTTTCTGTTCTTTGGGGTTCTTATTGAGGAAGTCTCTACCAGTGTCTATATTGGAAGGCTGCTCCTATATTTTATTCTTTTTTAAATTTATTTATTTATTTATTTATTTTGCAGTACCAGGGATTGAATCCAGGGGCATTCTACCTCTGCACTACACCCCAGCCCTATTTTTTATACTTTATTTTGAAACTGGGTCTCATGAAGTTGCCAAGGGCCTCACTAAGTAGAGAGAGAGAGAGAGAGAGAGAGAGAGAGAGACAGGGAGAGAGAGAGAGAGAGAGCGCTGAGGCTGGCCGCGAACCTGGATCCTCTGGTCTCCGACTCCCAAAGTACTGGGATTACAAGCGTGCACCAATTAGTAATTCTAATCAGAGAATTACTTCTCCTATTTGTATAGATGTCATTACTTGTCTAATTCAGCAATAAACAACTTTTTTACCTCTTGAGGAAATAATCCAGAATAACAACCCAAAATTTGTAAAAAATTAAAAATATAAGGCAATGAGGAGTGACTCTAACTAATACAAACCTTTGCTATAAAATAAGCAACATATCAAATAACTAAGAATCCAGAAAAAGGCCAAAAATTACATTTAAACATTCCAGATAGGGGATCAAAATGATGGCAGAATAGAGAAGACAGTGCATTTCAATTATTCAGAGACTCAGAACTCAACCAATGGGAAGACTGCTTCTTGGCAAGAGAAGAAAATCAATCGGAACTCAACAAAAGAAAGGCAGTCAAACATGGTGGAATAGGATGCAGCACAGATAACATAGGACTGAAAAGAGCTCCACACATCTCATCTGGTGAGCGGAGAGCAGAGGTGGCGCCATCTTGGCAACCCAGCACTGGGGCTGGAGCCTGCAAAACCTGGCAGCTCTCAGAGACCAACTCCAATAAAGAAGCAACAGAATCTTGTCAAGCCAATGATTGTAGAAAACATCACCAAAAGCAATTATATTCTTTTCTCCACATTCAAATATATCAAGACTGCGACTGCCCAGGCCACGCAGCCAAACTGCTCAATGAACTCTTGAAACTATAACTGAACTCAGACCAAGAAATGACAGGACCTCCTTGCAGGGAACCCAGTGGATATAACCCACCTCACCAAGACCACTGTGAACTACAGACCAACCAGCCAAATCACCCAGTAGACCCCTGCAGCTGCAGCTGAAATTGCCCCTTTCTGCAAGGAACTGAGTGGTGCTCATTAACACCCTGAGTTTAAAAACCACCCCAGCCAGGCGTGGTGGTGCACGCTTGTAATCCCAGTACTTTGGGAGGCGGAGACCGTAGGATCTGGGTTTGCAGCCAACCTCAGTGCACATGCGCGCGCGTGCGCACACAATCTATCTCTGTCGCTCTCTCTCTCTCTCTCCTCTCTCCTCTCTCTCTCTCTCTCTTTCTGTCTCTCTCTCTTTACCTAGTGAGGCCCTCCGCAACTTCGTGAGACCCGGTTTCAAAAATAAAGCATAAAAAAATAGGGCCAGGGGTGTAGTGCGGAGGTAGAACACCCCTGCGTTCAATCCCCATACCGCAAAATAAATAAATAAATAAATAAATAAATAAATAAAATAAAATAAAAATAAAAAAATAAAAACCATACCAATGGGAGCCTGCGTGGCTGCAAGGACTTTCTTAGCAATGAACAGACTTATGGGGTCTGTGAGTTTGCAAACCATCCCTATGGAGGTGGGGGCAGGGACTACAGTCAGACACAGCAGAAACACGAATTAGCAGGCAGTCCCTAGGGACACTCAGGCAAGGGAGACCTAGGGTTGACAGTTTGCCACGCCACTGCAGGGTCTCCAACAATCACCAGAGGAGTGCCAGAACTGGTTTCTATGGGGTGAAATAGCTCAGCAAACTGTGATGCAGGTTCTGGAGGCTATAATCTCATGCCTGGTGGTGTTTGGGCACCAAAAGCATGAAAGCCAGTGGCCAACAAGGTGTCACATGATCTCAGCTGCCCACTAGGGCTAAATAACTGAGGTGCCCAAGCCCCAAGCTCAGAATTGTACAATTTCTCCCTGCCTGAGTGTGGGCCCTGAAAGCAGGTAGGCCAGGGGCCAGCAGTAATTCACATGATCACAGCTACAGTCTGGGGATGCAATGCTCTCCCCACAAGCAGAGTTTGTATCTGGGACAAAATCAAAATATGGTTATATGAGATAGATTTGTTGAGGCAAATATATACCCCCAGCATAGGCCTTATCATAAAGGGATAACGAATAGTCACAGAACTCTCAAAGAAAGAAGAAGAGGATGCCAAGTCAATGGAAATGCAAACCTGAGAATTCTTAAAACATGAAAATGAAGACCAATGAGGAAACAATAAATTCTCACAACTCGACAAGAGGGGAGATCACCAAAACTGAGTTGCAGAAAATGCCAGGAGAATTCAGAAATTTGATTTTTGGTATGATCAAGGGCCTCAGAAATGAAATCAGAGTAAATGTATAGGTTATGAAAGAACATACCAATAGAGATATTGAGGCCCTATGAACCAAAACGAGGCTTTGAGCCAAATAAAGGAGAGACTAAATGAATTAAAGACTTCAATATAAAACAATTCTGGCAGAGTAGATCACATAGAAAATAGAGTCTCAGTCCTGTAAGACAGCTCATTGAAAACTGACCACACAATCAACAATATAGAGAAGACAATACAACAAAACAACCAGAACATCCAAGAAATGTAAATAATATAAAACGAACTAACTTATTGGTATTAGACATTGAAGCACAATACAAGGGCATTAGAAACCACTTCGGAGAATATCAGAGAATTTTCCAAACATAGAAAAAGTGTTGGATATCCACATGTAGAACACATTCAGAATACCAGCAAGACAAGATCAAAAAAGAATTTCTCTATGCCACATAATAATCAAAATGATTAACATAAAGACTACGGAAAGGGTCTTAAATGCATCAAGAGCAAAAAAATGGGTGACATTTAGGTGCAAAACAATAAGAATCACTCTGGACTTCTCAAACCAAGTCATGAAAGCCAGAGAAACTGGTATGATGTACTCCAAACCCTGAAAGAAAACAACTTACAACCAAGACTGGTATATCTAGCAAAATTAACAGAGAAATAAAAACCTTCCAAGACAAGCTAAAAATAAAAGAATTCATGACTATCAAGCCAGTACTAGAGAAAATACATTGAAAGTCAAAAGTCTAAACTCCTTAATCGAAATGCATAAATTGGCAATGTGGATTAAAGAACATTAAAGAATTATATGCTGCTTTCAAGAAACTCACCTTACAGGCAAAGGCATCCATAAGCTAAAGGTGAAAGGATGGAAAAAAGTACACCATGCAAATGGAGACCAAAACCAAGCAGGGGTAGCAATGCCCATATCTGACAGAGCAGACGTTAAGCTACAATTTACCAGAAGAGACAAAGCGGGTTACTTTTTACTAATAAAAGGAACAACCCAACAAGAAGATATAATGATAATAAACATTTATGTCCCAAATGTGGGCATACCCGCTTTTATAAAAAAAAAAAGCTCTTTGGGACATTAGGTCTCAAATAGACCCAAATATGATAATCTTGAGACACACTACTCATACCACTAGATCGATTTTCTAGGCAAAAGATGAGTGAAGACTCTTCACACCTAAAGAACACTGAAAACCAAACGGACCTAATAGACATATGCAGAATATCTCAAACAACAACAGCTGAATACTGTTTGTTGAGGCAAATATATACCCCCATTATAGGCCTCATCATAAAGGGATAACAAATAGTCATAGGATTCTCAAAGAAAGAGGAGGAGTATGCCAAGTCAACAGAAATGCAAACCTGAGAATTCTTAAAACATGAAAATGAAGACCAATTAGGAAACAATAAATTCTCACAACTCAACAAGAAAGGAGATCACCAAAACTGAGTTGCAGAAAATGCCAGGAGAATTCAGAAATTTGAATACATATTTTTCTCAGAGGCTCATGGAACCTGCTCCAATATAGACTACATTATGGGCCACAAAGAAAGTACCAGCAAATTCAAATAATGTAATATAAATCCTTACATCTTTTCAGATCATAATGAAATGAGCATAGAAATTAATACAGGATGACCAAAAGAAATATATAAATACATGGAGACTGAATGATACACTTTTGAATAAGGACTGGATCATAGAACAAACTAGGGGATAAATAAAAAAAAATTCCTAAAATTAAATGAAAATAGAGACACAACATACCAAAACCGATGGTACACTTTGAAGGTGGTTTTAAAAGAAAAATTTATATCACTGATTTCCAACATAAGAAAATCAGAAAGTCACCAAATAACCTAATGACACACCTCAAAGACTTGGAAAAACAGCAACAGTCCAATCCCAAAGTCAGCAGAAGCAGGAGATAATTAAAATCAGAGCAAAAAATCAATGAAATAGAGAAAAAAGAACAACAACAAAAATAATACAAAAAATCAACAAAACAAAATGTTGGTTCTTTGAAAAGATTAACAAGATTCATAAACCCTTAGCCAATCTAACCAAAAGAAAGAATCAATCCAAATTATTAAAATCAGAAATGAAAAAGGAGACATCACCACAGACCATGGGGAAATCCAGATGATCATCAGATACTTTATGAAAATTTATACTCCAATAAACTAGAAAACAGAAGAAATTGACAGATTTCTAGAAACATACAACCTACCTAAATTGAACCAAGATGATATAGAAAACCTAAACCAAGAAAGAGCAAGAGATAGAAACAGTAATAAAAAGCCTTCTATCATAGAAAAGCCGAGGTCTGGACAGATTCCCAACTGAGTTCTAAAAACCTTTACAGAAGAACTTAACTCAATATGTCACAAGTTATTCTGTAAAATTGAAAGAAATGGAATCCTTCCAAACTACTAGAAGCCAGTATCACCTTAATACCAAAACTGAATAAAGATCCCTCAAGAAAAGAAAATTACAGATGAATATCATTGATGAACATAGATACAAAATTCTAAACAAAAGACTTGCGATATGCATTCAAAACCATACCAAGAAAATTGTACACCATGACCAAGTTAGTTTCATCCCATAGATGCTAGGCTGGTTCAACATATGGAAATCAATACATCGGATTCACCACATAAATAGAATTAATGATAAAAAATATATGATCATCTCAATAGATGATAAAAAGCATTTGACAAAATACCAAACCCATTCATGTTAAAAACTGCAGAAAATTGGAATAGAAAAAACATACCTCAACATCAGTCAGGCAATATACAATAGAACTAAAGCCAACATCATACCGAAAGGGGAAAACCTTCATGAGTTCCCTTTAAAGTCAGGAATAAGACAAAGATGCCGACTGTCACCACTCCTTTTCAATAGAGTACTCAAGACTCTGGCCAGAACAATAACACAAGAGAGGGATATCAAAGGAATTCAAATAAGAAAAGAAGAACTGAAATGGTCTCTATTTGCACATAACATGATCCTATATTTAGAAGACCCAAAAACTCAACCAAAAGACTTGTAGAGCTGACTAGCAAATTCAGCAATGTAGCAGGATATAGAATCAATCTAAAAAATCAATAACTTTTCTATATTCCAACAATGAATCCACTGAAAAACAAATCCAGAGAACAATTCCATTCACAGTAACTTCACAACCAATAAAATACCTAAGAATAAATCTAACCAAGGGGAGAATATTATAAAACACTAAAGAAAGAAACTGAAGATCTTAGAAGATGTAAAGATCTCCCTTCCTCTTGGATAGGCAGAATAAATATCAAAATGGCCATTCTACCAAAAGTGGTCTACAGAGTCAATACAATTCCTATCAAAATACCAATGTAATTCTTCACAAGACATAGAAAATCAGTCCTAAATTTCACATGGAGAATCAAAAGATCCTGAATAGCCAAAGAAATTCTCAGCATTAAGAACAATGCAGGAGGCATTCCAATTCCTGACTTCAAATTATACTACAGAGGTCTAGTAATAAAATCAGCATGATGTTGATATAAAAACAGACATATAGACCAATGGAACAGAACAGAAGATACAGAAACAAACCCACATACTTATAGCCAATTGATTTTCAACAAAGGTGCCAAACACATAAATTAGAAAAAGATAGCCTTTTCAACAAATGGTGCTGGGAAAAATGAAATTAAATTCCTATCTCTCACCCTGTACAAGAGTCAACTCGAGATGGATCAAAGACCAGAGATTTTGAAATTATTAGAGGAGGGCATAGGTCTAACACTCCAAGGCACAAGTAGAAACTTTCTCAATAAGACTCCCAAAGCTCAGGAAATTAAAACAAGAATTAATAAATGGGATGGCCTTAAACTAAAAAATTTCTGCTCATCAAAGAAAACCATCAAGATTCTAAAGAGGGTGCCTACAGAATAGGAGATCTTAGCCAGCTATTCCTCTGATAGAAGACTAACCTCTAGAATATACAAATTATTCAAAAGATTTAACACTAAAAAAATAACCCAATCAAGAAATGGGTAATTGAACTAAATAGACACTTCACAAAAAAAAAAGAAATACAAATGGCCAATAAATACATGAAAATATGTAGCCAGGGAGGTGGTCTAGGGGAAGGGGGGGAGGGGGAAGATCAATGAAGGAGTCACTTCCATTAACATTATGTACATATGTGAGAATACCAGTTCCAATCTCAATATCCTGTATGGGGAAGGGGCAGGGGGAGTGTGGAGGGAGCCAGGGGAAAGTCTACCAATTGCTGTGTCATATATGTCACTATCACTGTGAACTACATTATCATGTGAGACTATAATGTACCAATAAAAGTATAAAAATAATTTTTAACTACAAGGAAAAACAACCCAAAAAATCCATATAAAACCATTGATGAAATAAACAATACTTGCAAAAAATAGCTATAGATGTATGTTAGAGCTTGGAGTCCTCACAGAAGTACATTAAGAGGAATGCCAAATAATTTGAACTACTAAAAGAAAAAGTAAACTAACAAACACAAAATTATAACACATCAGACAACAAGCCATCTCCTCATACTATGCTTACAAATACTTTGGAAAAACCTTTATTACAGCATTTTCCACATTAGTTGGCATATATTAGGAAAGTAACATATAAAAATGTTTTATAAAAGCATGAACACCTTAGTACATTACATGGAACACACTTTTTAAAAAACTGTCTTCTTCCCTCTTTTCTAGAACCTAGATTTGCAGCGAGGAAATTATTCTCAAGAGTAAATAAAAAAAATCATTTCAATATCACCAACACAAAAGCAACTATGTTTTTGCATGACACTCACATTTGAGTCATCTATGATTATGTATTGTCATGTCAAATTATTTTCTAGAGGGACTGTATAGTCTTGTTTGACAAATTCAAAACATATATTTAAATTTATATCATTATATTGAGTCACAAAACATAAGCAAAGCTCTTTGAGCTGCTGATCTGTAGGCAAGGTAGGGATAAAATATTAAAACAATATCACTTTACCTTAATTCAATTAATTAATTCAGTTATTTGATGTCTTTATTCAAAATAAAATAATATCTCACCTTGTTTTGCTTTATGTTGGTAGAAATAAAAATAATAGAGGTATTTCTTTATCCAGAGTGAAAAATAATGTAATATACCCACTTTCTTTTATGATTTGGCAGAAATAGAAACAAAAAATTATAAAATTAAGATGTTTGAATCAAAAAATGATTAATTACCTGAAACCCAAACTAAATGTTTTATTTAAAAAATAACTATTAATGTTTAGATCCAGACTGTTCCCCAAAGTATCATGTGTTCAAGGCATGGTTCCCAAGGCAACAATGCTCATAGTAGGGGTTTTGGGAAGTAATCAGTGGGTTACCATTGATAGTGGAATTGACTACTGGGAGGTGTTGGAAGCTGTGGGAGGTAGGACCTGATTGAATGGAGCATATCTTTGGAGATACACACACACACACACACACACACACACACACACACACACCAGATATGTATATGTAGTATGTGTATCAGGCAATGGTAAGTGCTCTGAGGAAAAACAAAACAGATCAAAAGATAGAAATAGACGGAGATGCTACTTTAGATTAAGGAACCATGAAGGCTGTCAAGATAACATGACACTATACCTGAGCCCTGAAGGGAGTGAAGGGTCTAGATATAAAATGATACAGAAGCATTTGATAAGTTCAGCACAGTTGAAATGAGTGACTGTGTGCATGGGGGGGGGGCGAGGGATCATAAGAGGAAATCAGAGTAGCAGCAGGAGAAATGTAAATGTAGGAACATAGAATCTTGGTGAGGACCTTAGATTTTATTTTGGGTGAGACAGAAAAGTACTGGAGGTTTGTAAGCAGGGCAAGGATATGATCAGACCTAAGTTTTCAAACAATCACTTGTGTTCTATATGCAGAACAGATTTGGGGGGCAAGGACTGAACTGGAGTCACTTGGGAGAGCATTAAATGTCCATGCAAAGATAGCGATGGCATACTGACCTGCAGATTCAGTGCTATTCCTTTAAAGTCCCATCCTGCTTCTGTTGCAAAGGACAAGCTAATCATAAGATTTATATGGAACCACAAGAGGTCTAATAAAGAAGAAGGTCAGCACATGCATGTCCCAGTTTCAAAACTTACTACAAAACTGTGTGGTGGATCAACGGAACAAAATCTAGACCCAGACATAAACACTCATATTTATGGTCAATTGTTTTTTGACAAGGAGCTTAATAATTCGATGGGGGAAGAAAAGTATTTTCAACAAACAATATTGGGATATCTGGATATCTATGCACCGAAGAGTGAAGTTAAATTCCAACTTCATGCTAAACATAAAATTAACTCAAGATGGGTCATAAGGATCATAGATGATGTAAGAACTAAAACTATAAAGCTCTTGGAAGAAAGTTCAGTAATAAATCTTTGTGAATTTGCATTAGGCAAATCTTTTGTAGACACCAAAAGCACAAGCAAAAAATAAATTAAAATAAAAGGAGGGGGGAGAGAGATCTAGATAAATTGGTTCATAAAGAATAAGGACTTTTGTGCTGCAAATTATACTATCAGGAAAGTGATGCCCATCTACAGGCAGAAGAAATTTGCAAATAATTTCTATGATAAGGAATGTATGCCCAGAATATAAAAAGAACACTAACAACTTCATTAAAAATAAGCTGTAGGGTATGAATAAACATCCACCAAAGAAGAGATACAAATGGCTGCTAAAAACAGGAAAAGATGCTCATATCACTAGTTGTTAGGAAAATGAAAAATTAGAACCATGAAATAACATTTCATACTTGGTATTCAAGAATAATAAAAATATAGACAATATCAAGTGTTATTGAAGATGTGGAGAAATTGGAACTTTCATACACAGCTGGTGGGAATGTGAATGGATTCAGCCACTCTGGAAAATAACCTGGCAATTCCTCAAAAAGTTAAACATATATTTATCATATTACCAAGGAATTCTACTCTAAAGGTGTATAACCAAAAGAATTGAAAACATATGTTCACCCAAAAGCTTTACATGAAATTTTTTTATAATAGCCAAAGAGAAAACCCATGTAAATGTCCACTAACTGATGAATAAATAAAAATGCTATATATATAAAAAATAATATTAAGCAATAAAAAGCAGTGAATTCCTGATACATGCTGCTACTGGCTAAAACTTGAAATTTTTTTCCTTAAGTTAAAGTAGCCAGTCACAAATAATCACATATTATATGGTTCCATTTATATTAAATGTCCACAATAGGCATATCTACAGAACAGAAAGTAGATTAGCAAATGTTGGGGCTGGGAAAGAAGGCTGAGAGGAGCAAGGGGTGACTGCTACATGATGTGTGGTTTTTTTTGGGGGGGTGATAAACGCATTCTCTTTTTATGTGCTTTTAGTGGTGCATTATAGTCTCACATCATAATGAAAATCATGTTGATAATGACATACATGCCCACAGCACTTGGTGCTCCATCCCTGCCTCCCCCTTTCCCTCCCTCCCCATATAGAGTACCAAGATTGACGTTGGTAAATTCACAAATATACACATAGTCAATGGTAGTATTTCCATTAATGAAAAACATTCTGTATTAGGTTGTGGAGATGGTTGCACAACTCTGTAAAATAGGAAAATGTGTAGCATGTGAATTATATCTCAATAATTTTCCCCCCAAAGAGCTGGCAATGGCTTGAACTAGCATGGGCAAGTCTGATACTGAATACATCAGTGTAAACCATGATCTTGCTGGCTTTTAGCAATTGTGTATCTAAAAAATGGTAATTTCAAGTGGTTGTGCTTAATATTTTGAAGGTTTATTTCCTGATATATTTTGAAGGTTTACTTACTGATTTTTTTTCAGGGCTGTGTGATGGTTATAATTTGGGGGACAGCGGAAATGGAACGACAAGGATGTCATTTCCTGGAATTGAAAAGATTGGAAGTAATTGGGGGACTGAACGCAGAGTGTATTTTTAGGCAGGCTAACTCCATAGAGACTAGAATATTATAGGTAGCTATTCCAGTAAGCAGATAGGCAACAGTCTGCTGTTTAGTAGAAAGTGGGAGAAATAACTCACTGACAGGACCCACGCACCGAGACACTTTTCTTGCTCTTTCAAAAGGTAGCATCCTACCTCCAGGAAGAGTTCTTCTGTGCTGTCAATTAGAAAAGGTATGACCAAGTCATGTGAAATCCTATCTAGAGTAACAAAGGTGGGGATTTGAAGCTAGACATGTGTACCAAATCATTATTAGTCACTTCATTTTATCCAAGCATGCAGTCAGCTTTTCAGAAAGCATCTGCTTTGTCATTAAAATTAGGCATTGAGAATCTCAAAGAAACTATAACCACTCTTTCTTTCTGACCATGGAATGCACAGAGAAAGAAATCTGGCTTGCAAGAAAAAGTCAGGGACAACCAAATGACAGAAATTTTAAAAGTAATAAGGGATCAATTCATGATATATAATGTACACTAAAAGGTAAACACCAAGATGAGTGGTAGAAATCATGAGTTATGCTGTGGTAGAAATGCTATTATTTTCACTCTTTTATTTGCTGTTGTCTATATATCCAAGGTCACATTGATAAAGTTTTACCCTTGCTCAAAGATGGTGTGTATGTGTTTGTGTAAGTGTGTGTGTGTGTGTGTGTGTGTGTGTGTGTGTGTGTGTATACATTTCATCAAAATAAGGGTTTTGTTTTGTTCACTATTTTTTCCTCATTGTTTAAAAGAGTACCTGCCACACAGCAAGCAGTAAATATTTGTTGAAAAATCAACAGTATATTCTTTAGAAAGCTAGTGTCTATAGATGAAATGGCCAAATGTTATAGGGTTCCACTAGATAATGGAGTGTGCAAATAATGCATAATTGAAGCTATCCTCCCCTACCTTCGGTAATGCATATTATTCAAGCAGTATATTCACTTTAAAGGACCTGTCAAATGATTTTGAAGACTAACATCATCTGAAATGAATGATTTTTTTAAATTCACTTTTTATAGGTCACAAAAATTAAGGCAATATAATCATTACTAGTCCTGGCAAGGAATAAAATTTATATAAACATGTTCTAAAATCAGAGAATTGCTGACATCTTATAAATAATATATTAGACTAGGAAGCCAAAAAACATTTAACTTGTTCGCAATTCTATTTTTAACTTTACATGATTTGGAATGTTGCTGCTGCACAAGTCATTTATCTTTCCTAACCTTAGATTTTATTTCCGTAAAACAAAGTTAATACAACTTGCTGCCATTTATAGTTTCTCATGCATTTGGCAAAGTTGAGAAAGGTGACAAGATTCTAAACATGGTTAATTTTGTATTTGGGAATTGCACTCAAAAGAAGGAAAACAATTTCTGCAGGGTAGAGCCTTCCTTGTGAGTAGAGAGAAACATAATACTGTTGTATAAATAAAAGATAATGGAACTAAAACTGCTTAGTAAGCAATGTGAGTGAGAAATAAGAACAGGATCAGGAGTCAGGCAGAGTTTAGTGTGATTGTTGATGCTGTACTTGGCTATGTTCAGGAGTAATAGAAAAACTAAACTGCATGGAATCTCAGTTCTAGCTCTCTGAATGATACTTTTTAGAACACTTAACATAGTGCCAGACATATGGTAGGTATTGAATAAATATGTAGCTTTCCCCTTGCTGAGGACAATCAAATGGGCATCACATCAAGAATAAGAACCTGGGTGTAATGAAAAGATAAGTTGAAACAAGTACCTCTGATTGAGACGCATATAATAACTTCTGAAATAAGCTCTTAATATTTCCACTATTGTTTTTTAATTAGCTAATATCTTTATGTGTGTGTGGTACTGGGGATTGAACCCAGGGGCATTCTAGCTTTGAGCTACACCCCCAGCCCTATTTTCTAATTTTTTTTTTACTTTCTCTAGATTTATTAGGGAGTTTTGTTACAAATGTTTGACTGGGCCTTACAGGCACAATTGCATGGATTCAAACAGGAAATTAAGAATTAACACTGATATTTAGCCTTCTCATTATATATACAGAAATAACATTGCTACAAATTGCAATGGAGAGAATATTGTTTCAAATGGCTTGTTTGGGGTTTTGTCTAAATATATCATTAAATAATGGAAGCACTAATTTGAGGGTTTCTCAAATAGTGATTTGAGTTTCTGGACACAACAGCATGACTTGCTAACTTTATTCTTCATATAAATAAGGTGTAACCAGAGATATGTACTAATGCTAAAAAATACATTTTTATCAAAGCTATAAAATACAAGTATTTAAGTAGACATTGAGTTAAGATATAATTAGAGGACACAAGATTTCTGTTTTATCTAAATCAATACTTCTAATCTTTTCTGGTATTAAGGTGTTTCTATTTCCTCCTATTTTACAGCAACCACTTTCACCAACTGAACAAGAATTCCCATCAACAGTCCTGATTTGAGAGATTAACTAGAGGACCTTCACTATGTGAAGCACCTGTCAGTGTAACTTACATTAAAAAAAAAAAGAATGGTCTTTTTCACTCCACGTTGTCTTCTTTGGTTGCAGTTGCACCCCAACTATCAAGTGCCCTTCCCAGATAATAAAACTGAAATGAAGATTTCAATTTAATATAATATTTGGCAGAAAACAACTCAAATGATATTTTTAAGTGGCACATGCCTGCCTTGAATTACACAGATCTTCAGAAAACTTTTGACAAAACCCTTTCCCTATAAAAATTAAAGTCTAAATGTGTTCTTTGATTTATAAGTCAACTCTGTATATTATTATTTCTTCAAGGTCAACAAAGATACTTGTGTGGTATTTCTTCAAATAAATGAGAAGGCATTTTGATTTAAGAACAGAATGTAATATAGGATTAGGCACATTTTATTCCAAATCATAACCAAAGATTCGGAAAACTGAACACATCAAAAAACTTTAAATCTGAGTTACTTTTAGAGATTGGGGGAAGTTAGCAAGTTTCAAGTCTGTTCATTAAATTTCATCTCCCTCTTCATATATGGTATTCAATTCAAAAGAATCTGGTTTTCAGGATATAGCTATAAGACTCCTTTCCAGTGGTTTTAAAATACAGTATATAAAACATGTGGACAAGAAGCCTTTAGGTTGAACCTTGTAGTTCTATTAAATGTCTCAACAAGGCTTTATAAATTAAACAGATGTTGTTCTCTCAAAATATATTCTAAATCTTATTTTAAAAGAATGCTGATTCTGAGGCATCACATACATCAGAAGAAAATTGCAAATGTCCAAAATGACACCTTTTCTAGTTGGTGTTTTAACATTTCTTCATGGTAGTTAAAATGGGTAAGTTACTATGCACTGGCCTTGAACCTGTGGTCCTCCTATCTCAGCCTCCAAGTACTGGGATTACAGGCGTGTGCCACTGTACCCAGAGCTAATATTCTTCATAATATAATCACATTGAGAAAATGACTTTTATTATAAATTTGAATATTTAAAAAAATTATGAAAAAAGCACAAGGTTCATGAAGCTCCCAAATTTATTTGAGACCAAGTCAGTTCTTCAATATTTATCTTTTTTGCCTTTTAAATAATGTTCATAATTAAAAAAAATTCCAAATGGCATATGTGCTTTTCAGTCCAAGACCTTATAATAAAAGATGACAACCTATATTTTTCCATGTTTATTTATACTCACACAGATATTTAAATGTGACTTTACTTTTATATTTGCATATAGATGGATATTCTAAAAATATTTTGGAAATACCTTCATATCAACAAGTATAAATCTGACAAGGATAACTATATTTAATCATCTAAACCAAGAAAAGCAGTGCTATTAAAAATTATGTTTGGAAAGCCATTCAAAATGGAAACTGTCCTGGGGGAAATCAGGATATATAGTCACATTAGATCAAACTCACTTAATAGTTTGAGAGTACTCCATTATCAGTTCTCCCATAATTTAGTTAATACTTTCTTAGTTCATGTCTATTGAGATAGTTTCTTCAAAACACAAATAAAAAGATGTGATATAATAAATTGTTCATTCTCTGGTACTTATTCCTATAGGATGGAATTTTAAAATTATGTTGCTCTAACAGAAGGTATATGCCATAAAACAAAAAAAAATTTTCAGAGCACATTCCATAAAGAATGCAGTATCTCACATTCCTTCTAATAATATTTGAGAGTGACCATTTGTCTACAAGGAGAATCCCATGTATATGGATTGATCTCTTTTTTAAAATACTTTTATTGGTGCATTATAGTCTCACATCATAATGAAGTTCATAGTGATAGTGACATACATGCACACAGCACTTGGTAGGCTTTCCCCCTGTTCTCTCCCCTTCCCCATACAGGGTATTGAGATTGATACTGGTATTCTCACAGATGTACATAAGGTCAATAGAAGTGATTCCTCCATTGATCCTCCCTCTCCCCATCCTCCCTCCTTCCCATAGACTACCTTCCTGGCTCCACTGTATTCTCTCCTCCATTATCTGATGTCACTCTGGTATCCTGATTATTCCCTAGCTTCTGCATATGAAAGAAAACATATGACCCTTCACTTTCTGTGACTGGATCATCTCACTTAACATAATATTCTCCAGATCCATCCATTTTCCTGTAAATGGCATAATTTTGTTCTTTATTGTTGAGTAGAATTCCATTGTGTGTATATCCCATAATTTTGTAATCCATTCATCTGTTTATAGACACCTAGGTTGGTTCCAAAATTTGGCTATTGTGAATTATACTGCTATAAACATGGATATGCATATATTACTAAAATGTTCTGATTTCAGTTCCTTTGAAAAGACACCCAAGAGTGGTATTGCTGGATAATATGGTGGATCCATTCCCAATTTTCTGAGGAATTTCCACACTGATCTCCATTAGCGGCTGCACTAATTTGCAATATCACCAACAGTGTAGAAGAATTCCTTTTTCTTCACATACTTGCTAGCATTTATTTTTGTTTGACTTCTTGATGATTGACATTCTGATTGAGGTTAGATGGAATCTCGTGTAGTTTTGACTTTGATTTGCATCTCCCTGATTGCCAAATGTGTGAAACACATACATTGGAGAAAAGACAGCCCTTTCAACAAATGGTGTTGGGAAAACTGGTTATCCATTTGTAGAAAAATGGAATTAAATCCTATCTCTCACCCTGCACAAGAGTCAACTGGAGATGGATCAAAGACCTGGAAATTATAACAAAGACGTTGAAGTCACTAGAGAAGAACATAGGTCCAAAATTCCAGCATATAGGCACAGGAAGAAACTTCCTCAATAAGATCCCTATAGCTGAGGAAATTAAAAAAAGAATAAATCAATGGCATGGCATTAAACTAAAAAGTTTCTGCTCATTAAAGGAAACCATCAAGAGTCTAAAGAGAGAGCTTACAGAATGGGATATCTTTGCCAGCTATTCCTCTGATAAAGGACTAACAAATATCTGGATAGATTTCTTGATTCTCTCATATAATCTGTCAGGATTTTTTTAGGAACAGTATATTTTGGCTGATGATATACATTATATTTTTTTATTTTTTATTTTTTTGGCATATTTTATTTTTGTTTTATTTTATTTTTTATTCATTTATTGGTGCATTTTAATTATATATTTGATAAGTGTCAGGTTAGGAGAATCATACATGCACACATTGCTCATTTAGCCCTCCCTCAAATCCTACCCTATTCCCTCCCCGTTCCCTCCCTTTAGTGCTCTGCATAGTGATTGAGTCTTATAAGTTTGTATATATATATATATATCATGCGCTTTAGTGTGTTTCCCTCCACCCCCTCCCAATTCCCTCAGTTAGGTCGTCATCTTTGATCATCTAAAGTTTTCTTCTTCTTTGTCTGGAGTTCCTTCTAAGTCTCCTTCTACCTAGCTTCCACATATTAGGGCGAACATCTGACTTTTCACTCTTTGTGCCTGACTAATCTCACTTAGCATAATGTTCTCCAATTCTTTCCATTTCCCTACAAATGATGTAATTTTGTTCTTCTTTATGGCTGCATAAAATTCCATTGTGCACATATCCAATAGGTTTGTAATCCATTCATCTGTTGATGGACACCTTGGCGGGTTCCAAAGTTTGGCAACTGTGAATTGTGCAGCTATAAACATAGATACATATGCATTAGTCTGGTTGTTTGGTTTCAGATCTTTTGGGTAGATGCCTAGAAGTGGTATTGCTGGGTCATACAGTAGGCTCGTTCCCATTCTTCTGAGGATCCTCCACACTGTTTTCCAAAGTGGTTGCACTAATTTGCAATCCCACCAGCAGTGCTTAGAGTTCCTACTTCTTCACATCCTTGCCAGCATTTGTTGTTATTTGTGTTTTTAATGATTGCCATTCTTATTGGGGTTAGGTGAAATCTCAGGGTAGTTTTGATTTGCATCTCTCTGATTGCTAATGATGTTGAACATTTTTTCATACATTTATTGGCCATTTGTATTTCTTTTTCTGTGAAGTGTCTATTTAGTTCACTTGCCCATTTTTTTATTGGGTTATTTGTTTTTTTAGTGGTGATTTTTTTAAGTTCTCTGTATATTCTAGATATTAGTCCTCTATCAGAGGAGGAGCTGGCAAAAATCTTCTCCCATTCTGTCGGCTCTCTGTTGAGGATATTGACAGTTTCCTTTGCTGCACAGAAGCTCTTCAGTTTAATGCAATCCCACGTATTGATCCTCATTTTAACTTCCTGTGCCTTTGGGGTCTTGTTAAGGAAGTCTTTACCTGTGCCTATGTGTTGAAGTGTTGGACCTATGCCCTCTTCAAGTAGCTGCAAGGTCTCTGGTCTGATTTCTTGGTCTTTGGTCCATCTTGAGTCGATTCTTGTACAAGGTGACAAGGTGGGGTTTATTTCTATTTTTCTGCATATGGTTAGCCAGTTTTGCCAGCACCATTTGTTGAAGAGGCTATCTTTTTTC
>PVJS01002324.1:0-27379 GCA_004027185.1 Glis glis | reverse complement strand
TAGCCCCTTTATCAAAAATCGATTGGCTGTAGGTAAGTGGCTTTGTTTCGGAGTCTTTTATTCTACTCCATTGATCTATGTTTCTGCTTTTGTGCCAATATCATGCTGTTTTTATTACTATGGTTTTGTAGTATAGTTTGAAGTCAGGTATTGTGATGCCTCCTGCATGGTTCTTGTTGCTGAGAACTACTTTGGTTATTCTGGGTTTTTTGTTGTTCCAAATAAAGGACAGATTTTTCTATGTCAGTGAAGAATGACTTTGGTAGTTTAATGAGTATTGCATTGAATCTGTAGAGCACTTTTGGAAGAATGGCCATTTTGATGATATTTATTCTGCCTACCCAAGAACATGGGAGATCTTTCCATTTTCTAAGATCTTCTTCAATTTCTTTTTCAATGTTTTATAGTTTTCCTTGTAAAGGTCGTTTACCTTCTTGGTTAGGTTTATTCCCAAGTATTTTATTGTTTTGGGGGATATCGTGAGTGGAAATGTCTTCTGGATTTCTTTTTCAGTGGATTTATGGTTGGTATACAGAAAAGCTTCTGATTTTTTAAGATTGATTTTGTATCCGGACACTTTGCTGAATTTATTGATCAGTTCTATAAGCCTCTGGGTTGAGTTTGCTGGATCCTCTCAGTATACTGTCATGTCATCTGCAAATAGGGATGGTTTCAGCTCCTCTTTTCCTATTTATACTCCTTTTATTTCCTTCTCTTGCCTTATTGCTCTGGCTAGAGTTTCAAGTACTATGTTGAAAAGGAGTGGTGACAGCGGACATTCTTATCATGTTCCTGTTTTTAAGGGGAACTCATGAAGTTTTTCCCCATTCAGTATGATGTTTGCTGTGGGTATATTGTATATTGCCTTTATGATGTTGAGGTATGTTCCTTGTATTTCAATTCTCTGCAGTGTTTTTAGCATGAATGGGTGCTGGATTTTGTCAAATGCTTTTTCAGCATCTATTGAAATGATCATGTGATTTTTGTCTTTAGTTCTATTAATGTGGTGGATTACATGGATTGTTTTATGTATGTTGAACCAGTCTTGCATCCCTGGGATAAACCCAACTTGGTCATGGTATATAATTTTCTTGATGTGGTTTTGAATGCGTGTTGCTAGTATCTTGTTTAGAAGTTTTGTGTCTAAGTTCATCAATGATATAGGTCTGTAGTTTTCTTTCCTTGAGCTGTCTCTATTTGGTTTTGGTATTAATGTGATATTGGCTTCATAGAATGTATTTGGGAGAGTCCCGTTTCTCTCTATTTCATGGAATAAATTGAGAAATATTGGGATTAGCTCTTCTATAAAGGTTTTATAGAATTCACCTGGGAGACCATCTGGACCTGGGATTTTCTTTGATGGTAAGCTCTTTATTGATGCTTCAATCTCTTTGATTGTTATTGGTTGGTTGAATTTTTCTATATCTTCTTGATTCAATTTCGGAGGGTTGTATGTATCTAAAAATTTGTCAATTTCTTCTAGGTTTACCATTTTGTTTGAGTATATCTTTTCAAAGTAGTTTCTGATAATTCTCTGTATTTCCACACTGATATCTCCTTTTTCATCTCTTATTTTGGTAATTTGGGTTGATTCTCTTTCTTTTGGTTAAGTTGGCTAATAGTTTATCGATCTTGTTTACTTTTTCAAGAAACCAGCTTTTGGTTTTGTTGATTTTTTGTATTGTTTTTTATTCTCCACTTCATTGATTTCTGCTCTAATTTTAATAATTTCCTGTCTTCTACTGGCTTTGGGGTTAGACTGTTCCTGCTTTTCAAGGGCTTTGAGGTGTGTCATTAGGTTGTTTATTTGGTGCTTTTCAGTTCTACTTATGTGAGCACTCAGTGCTATGAATTTTCCTCTTAATACTGCTTTCAATGTGTCCCAGAGATTTTGATATGTTGTTTCCCTATTTTCGCTTGTTTCTAGGAATTTCTTTATTTCCTCCCTTATTTCCTCTTTGACCCATTCTTCATTCAGCAGTGTGGTGTTCAGTCTCCACGTGTTTATGAGATTTCTCTGTGTCTTCTTATAGTTGATTTCTAGTTTCATTTCATTATGGTCTGAAAATACGCAAGGGATTATGTCACATTTCTTGAATTTGCTAGTACTTGCTTTGTGGCCTAGGATATGGTCTATTTTAAAGAAGGTTCCATGAGCAGCTAAAAAAATGTGAATTTGGCTGTATTTGGGTGGAATTTTCTGTATGTGTCTAGTAGGTCTATTTGACCTATGGAGTTCCTTAGGTCTGAGGCATCTTTACTGACCCTTAGTCTTAAAGATCGATCGAGTGGTGTGAGAGGAGTGTTGAAGTCTCCCAATAATATTGTATTGGTATCTATGTGTGACTTAAAGTCATGAAGAATTTGTTTTATGAAGGTGGTCACATATTTGGGGCATAAATGTTGACTATCATTATATCCTCTTGTTGGATTATTCCTTTTACTAGTAAAAAGTGACCTTCTTTGTCTCTTCTGATAAGTTTAGGTTTGAAATTTAATTTGTCTGATATCATAGTTGCTACTCCTGCTTGTCTTCGTGTTCCACTGGCATGGATTACCTTGCTCCTACCTTTTACTTTTAGTTTGTGAGTGTCTTTACTTGTAAAGTGCATTTCTTGTAAGCAGCATATAGATGGATTAAGATTTTTGATCCATTTTGCTACCTTATGTCTTTCGGTTGGTGAATTGAGTCAATTTATGTTCAGCGTGGTTATTGAGAGATAGTTCTTAATTCCTAACATTTTGAGTTTTGACTTCTGTTTGAGGTAGTGTTTTTCCCCCCGTTTTCTTAGTTGGCTGTTTGATGGGAATTATTGTTTCTTTGGTTCTGGCATTTATTCATTATCTCTTCTTTATAGTTAATCTCTTTGAGTATTTTCTTTAATGCTGGTTTGGCAGACATAAATTCTTTCAGCTTCTGTTTGTCATGGAAGGTTTTTATTTCCCCATCAACTTTTATAGATATCTTTGCTGTGTAGGTGAATCTTGGTTGGAAGTTGTTTTCTCTCAGAATTTGGAATATGTTGCCACAGACCCTCCTGGCTTTCATGACATGGTTTGGAAGGTCAGAGGTGATTCTTTTTGATTTGCCTTTGAACGTTACTTGGTTTTTTTCTCTGGTTGCCTTTAAGATTCTCTCCTTGGCCTCTATGTTAGTCAATTTGACTGTTATGTGTCGTGGTGAACCTCTTCTCTGATCTTGTCTATTCGGGGTTCTATATGTTTCTTGTATCTGGGTGTTGACCTCCCTTTCTATGTTTGGGAAATTTTCCAATATTACCTCTCTGAAAAGATTGCTTATTCCTTTGGTTTCAGCTTCTATTCCCTCTTCTATGCCTATTATTCTTAGGTTTGCTCTTTTCAAGTTGGCTGAGATCTCTTCGATGTCCAATTCATGCTTTCAATTGTTTTTTCTATATTATGTACGATGCGTTCACTTTTGGAGTGGTCATCTTCGAAGAGTGAGATTCTGTTTTCCATGTGTTCTAGTCTACTGTTAATAGTTTGTATTGATGCCTTCATTTCAGTTATTGCATCCTTCACTTCCTTCAAAGCCTCTATTTGATTCCTATTTTGGGTGTCAGATTCTTTGCTTATTTGATCCTTCATTTGTTTCAGGCTCTCTCTGAATTCTTTCTGAAATTCTGTATCATTTTTACTACTAAAGTTCTGAATTGTCCTTCTGGCAATCCCTGCATTTCTGTGGTAATGGGTTCTAGTATTGTGGAGTTGTGGGGGCTCATTGTTTCTTTGTTGTTCCTCTTTCCCATGATTTCAGGTTTCTTAATTTTATATCTTTGTTGATTTTGGTATCTCTCTCTCACTTTGTAGGTTTCCTGTGTCTAATCACTCTCCCTGTATAGTATCCTCCTCTGGATGTAGATTTTTATTGCTAGGTGTTCCTTAAAGGTGGCTAGCCTTTACTGTGTGGTTATTCTTAGCTCTTTGTTGTGTGTTTATCACCCTTTAATAAGTTCTTCAATATCTGTGTCCCATATCACTCCACTATTGTTCTGCCAGTAGATTGTTGGTACTGGGTTGCAATTACTCTAGGGTTCCTTCTGTCTGCTGCAATGGAGTTGTTGATGAGATCCAGGTGTTGAGGTCCATGGATCTGTCTGTCACCTCTCTGCTTATCACAGAGTCCCTCCGGGGCTGTCCCCGGCACGGGGGGGGGGGGAAGCATGCTCCACAGCCTGCAGGCGACCCTCTTTTCTCTCCACCTTAGTTCAGGTGGGGAACTCTGGTGTCCAGTTCCCAAGTCCCTTTGGGTCTGTCTATTTTAGGTGGAGACATCCTGCAGCTGGGTGCAGGTCAGTGGCACACCGGCACTCTCCTCCTTTTTAGAGCGAGACCTGCCCAGGCTTTCTGAGTTGTATGCAGGGACGCTGGGGCTTTTAGCTTCCCGCCAGTGGAGTCCCTCTGGGGCTGTCCCCAGTGCAGGCAGGGAATCTCGCTCTACTGTCCGAGTGCAACCCTCCTTTCTCTCCACCTAGGTTCAGGCAGGGAACTCTGATGTCCACTTCCCAAGTCCCTCTGGGTCTGTCTATTTAGGGGGAGATATTCTGTGGTTGGCCTGGGTACTGAGGGGGAGGGGGAAGGCCATGGCTCTCTACTGCTGGTGTCCCACTTTCCCTCTGCTGGGTACAGGCCAGCAAAGTTGGCCCTCTCCTCCTGTTTGGGACGAGACCTTCCCGGGCTTTCTGGGTTGCAGGTGGGGAATGCTGATGTTTTCAGCTTCCCGCTTCTGTTTGCTGCCAAGTCCCTCCAGGGCCGTCCTATGCAGTGGTGGGGACACCACGCTCCCCAGGGAATGCTGCGTTGGTCTGCAACTTTCAGACCTGCTCTATTCCTCAGATTTTCCTGTGTGGCTACAGCCACAGACTGCTTGTGTCTCCACCCTCTCTTTTTTTTCCAGGGGGGACTCTTTTCAGTTATCCCATGAGGCTTCAGCACTCACCTCTCCTGCCGTGTGTGTGGAGGACCAGTGAATTGAGATGGCAGTGGATGGCAGTCGTCCTTCTCCATCCTTTTGTCTTGGGGTTGTCAGATTTTGTGGTTGGTGATCCCGATGTCTGTAAGGAAGGCCTCAGGTTGCTGGTTATATGATTTTTCAGATCTTTTGGAGGTTCCTGCTGGTCCGGAGACCTGGTCTGGGACGGGGTTATTGTTCTCCCGTCTCTGGTTGGTCGCCCCCCCTTTTTCTTTACCCTTTTTCAGTCTGGATGTTTATCGGCGGGCTTCTATGCATTCTTAAGTGTTACTGCCTTTAGTTCCTATCACCCAAGAAAGTTGTGTGGGATGTGTATGGCTGTTCAGTTCGGAGCACCCGAGACAATTTAGAGACAGGCTCCTCTCGGTGTCCTTACTCTGACGTCATCTTGTCCCCTCTGTGTGGTCTTGATATACTTTAAAATTGTTAACTTTTTATAAATTTATTGTATACATTTTTCTATATGAATACAAAATCATTTTTATATAGTTTACATCTAACCAACTAGTTATCTTTATGGAAATGCTGAACTACTGAACAGAGTTGTATTTAAATCACATCACCTTTTTAAAGAAAGCTGCGCTTCATAAATCAAGTGATACATATTGTGTCCTTATTTGCTTTAAATTCTTTATTTTTATTTTTATAATTTCTTTTCATATTCTTAATTTTCTTATTTTGAAACAAGGTCTTGCCAAGTTTCTGAGGTTGGCCTCAAACCTGTGATCAATCCTGTCTCAGCCTCCCAAGTACTGAGATTACAGGTGGGTACTACCATGTCGGCTTCAGAATATGCTTCTTTCTAAGGCTGGAGACAATGATTCTATTTTATGTACATACCATATTTTCTTTATCCATTCATCAGTTGATGGACATTTAGGTTTGTCCATATTTTGGCTGTTATAAATAGTGTTGAAATGAACATGGTACTGATAATAAGTCTTTGAGATCCTGATTTTAATTTTTTTGTTAAGTATGAAGAAGTGTGTTGTTGGATCATACAGTTCCATTTTTAATTATGTGAGGAAATAACACACTATTTTCCATAATGGTTATATTAACTTACATTCCCACCAACCAACAAT
Source organism: Glis glis (assembly GCA_004027185.1). NCBI lineage: Eukaryota > Metazoa > Chordata > Mammalia > Rodentia > Gliridae > Glis > Glis glis. The sequence goes on along the minus strand of PVJS01002324.1, from coordinate 21,301 downwards.
GTATGATTTCTGCCTTCTTTGCATCCTGGCCAGTATTTGTTATGTTTTTGCTTTTTGATAATAGCCATTCTAACTGGGTGAGATGATATCTTCTTGTGGCTTAATTTTCATTTTCCTGATGATAAGCAATATTGAACCTTTTTCATATACTTGGTCATTTGTATGTCTTCATTTGAGAAATGTCTATTAAGATCATTTGCCAACTTTTAAATCAGATTATTTCTTTTTTTGCTATTTATATTTTTGAGATTTTTATTTATTCTGTATATTAATCCCTTGCTGAATGATTGGTTTGAAAATATATTCTCAACTGGGCTGGTTGTTTCCTGTTATGTGCAGAAACAAATCCTGTACAGAAGAAACATATATCCATAAAATAAATGCTATGTACATATGACAAATCACATCCAACATCATGCCTAATGGGAAAGGTTGAATGCATTATCTCTAATATTTGGAACAAAACAAGGATGGCCACATTCACCAATCTTGTTCAACATAGTATTGAAAGTCAGCAAAAGCCATTAGGAAGAGAAATAAATAAAAAGAGTCCAAATTGGAAAGAAGGAATCCAAATTATCCAGGTTTGCAGGTAACATGATTTTATACATGTAAAAACTTAAAGACTCCATCCCAAAGTTGTTATAACTAATAAGCAAACTTAGTAGATTTGCAGAATATAAAATCAACATATATATAAAGCAGTATTTTTACAATAAAAATGAACATTTTAAAAAAATCAAGAAATATCATTCACAATAGCTACAAAAAATCTAGGAATAAAATTAAGCAAGTAAATGATCTCTATAATAAAAATTATAAAATTCTAATTAAAGAAATCTAAAAGGAAACAAAAATAGAAAGATATCCCACATTCATGGATTAGAAGAATTAATATTGTTAAAAGAACCATATTATCTAGACCAATTCAATATAATTCTCATCAAAATAATGATGCTTTCCTTCACAGATATAGAAAAAAATCCTAAAATTCATATGGAAACACAAAAGATCTGGAATAGCTAAAGCAATTCTGGGGTGGGGGGTTGAGGGTGGAATAGAATTTGATAATTTAAACTCAGTTTATTTTTAAAAATAAGGTAACCATAAGCAATTTGGGGGGATTGCATATGTGAGAAACATTTAAATAGAGAAATTTTTGTCTTTCATACTATAATGCATTTTATTCCTCTCTTTGAAATTTTGGTTTCTAGACCAAGATTCCAATTTAATAGCCTTGATTCAGTCCCTATGATAAAACATCCTAAGAAAAGAGAATCTGTATTATACCTATACTAAATAGAAAGACTCACGTGCAATGAATGCTATACCTTTGGAAAAAATGGTGTTTCAGCATTTTCACCACTGTAGTCCAAAATACTTAATGACAACAACTTAGAGGAAAGAAGATTTATTTGCTCACAGTTTTGGAGATTTCAGAGGTTCAGTCCATTAGGCCAGTTTAAGTCTTTGGAATTTAGGGCATGGTGGGGGTAGCAGAGAGAGAGAGTGCAAGGCTTTCTTCTCACACCATGGAGGCCAGAATCAAGAGAGAGCAAGCAAGAGGAGCAGGAACCATATATAATCCCCAAGACCATACCCCCAGGGATCCCTCCTTAGCAACCAAGCCTGACCTCACAGCCACCTTGTCTCTGTGAGGTCTAAGGGGACATTCTAAATCTATAACAGCTCGACATTATGAATTTTTCTACAAATATTTCCATTTACTCTCATTGAATAATAGTCTGAAATAGTCTACTGAAACTAATTATGATTATTTACCTAATATTCTGCTTTCTTTCTGGGATGTAATAAATTCTACTTCTCTCTGTGTTAATAGACATCATATAGAAAATTCCTGTATACTTTTTATGTTCACAATAATTTGTAACTAAACTGCATGCTATTTTTATTTAAAAAAAGATGTTGTCATGGGATTATGAAAGTGGCATTAATTTAAAAAAAATAAGAGCTTTTGGGAGTGGTGGTGCATGCCTATAATCCCAGCTATGTTGGAGGCTGAGGCAGGAGGATTGCAAATTCAAGGCCAGCCTCAACAGTTTAGCAAGACCCTATCTATCTCCAAATAAAAAATACATAGGACTAGAGGCATAGCTCAGTGGTACAACACTCCTGGGTTCCATTCTTGTACCTCAAGAAATTTTAAAAAAATAAAAAAGCTGATTTCATGTGTCTGCCATTTGTTGTACCTGTGAATTCCCAGCTATTTTTCTGGGCAGTCCCATCCAAGAATTCATTCAAGAATGACTCTAAATCTAACTTTAAAACTTAGATATAGAAGCATGTATCTTCTTTATGTACATATAGTTTCATTTCTGAATGTGCCTTCAAATTCTTTTTGAATGGAAGGTTTCTAAATTTTAAGACTAAAAGAAGAATCAGGAAAAAGCATTTTCATTTTATGTCCTAATTTGGAGATTATTACTTTTTAAAGAACTCTTCAAAAACTCTTGCATTTTTGCCAGTCGTATGACTCAGGGCAGTACTTGCTAGTTGCTATAACAAACAAACCAAAATCTTGGTTGCTTCATTCGACAAATGTTTGTCACTTACACAAAGTCCAATACAAATGTTCCTGGCTAAGGTATTTTTCTAGGCAGTCCCATCCAAGAAAAGAATTAGAGGATCCAGGTTCCCACTCTCATGTGATTCTGCTATTTTGGAGCCCTTCACTTCCAGACATGGAATGAGATCATGGAAGATCATATCTCTCATGGCCAGGCATTAAGTTCTCTCTATTCTATTAATCACAGTGAGTTACATGACTGCAAACTAATGACTTGAGAGGTTGGGAAATTTAGCCTTCCTCTACATTCAGGAAGGGGGAAAGGAAGATTGTTCAGTCTCTAGCCAGTTTGTGCCATACAAGGAATAAGTCTACAACCCTTGAGGAAGTAAATACTGGCAATCCTTAGTGGTTGTTTGTTTAAGGACTATGTCTTAAATGTAGTGTTTTATTATTTGTGCATGGCTATAAATAGAAATGACTTCTATCAAATTTCTTAGAAGACACATTTTACTCAAATGCTTTCCTAAAAAAATTGAATGATGGTTAATTATCAGCAACCAATTAAGATATGCTGTCAGAAACAGTATGAATGGATGGATGGATGGATGGATGGATGGATGGAAGGAAGGAAGGAAGGTAGGAAGGAAGGCAGGAAGGAAGGGCATAGTAAAAGACAGATTAAGTGTACAATAAGCATTCACTATAATGATATTTTTGTGGTTATAACACATATTAGGTATAACTATCATATACATATTTATGGGACACATTATTGCCTACATTCTTCTTTTCTTTTTTATTTTTATTTTGTATTCATTTGGTGGTGGTACTGGGGATTGAACCCAGGGAAATTCTATCTCTGAGCTACACCCCCAGCCCCATTTTATTTTTTATTTTGAAATAAGGTCTCACTAAATTGTGGAGGGCCTTGCTAAATTGCATGAAGTAAGCTAAGGCCAGCCTTGAAACTTGTGATCCTCCTGTCTCAGCCTCCCATGTACTGGGATTACAGGCATGCATCAACACACCCGGCTCTTATTTTTTTATGAATTTTTTGTAAGGAATTGGGGGGATTACTTTTGCCAAATAATATAAACAGTCAAAAGAGGAAAATACTGTGTTATAAAAATATTATGGTATAAAAGCCTAGTTGGAATTATCAGTACTATTACACTAAATTGATCACATACAAACTATGGCAGTTTATAACAATTAAGCAATCCTTTGAAATACAGTATAAATATTAAAATTCAACATAACTATAAGTTTATAAAATATTGTCATACATGCATAGGCTTGGGATCACTCTAAAAATAGCAAAGATTTAAATTAACACAAACATTCAGTTTAAAATCTTAAACAAATTTATTCTAAAAATAATTTAAAGGTATAGCTTTTTCACCAAACTTTGGGTTGGTTTTAATTTGATATCTGATTAATATTGTGTTGTCTGCTAACCCAGCAAGGCATTCTGACATGGCTTGGTGATTTCTAATTAACCAATATTCTTACTATTTCCTATTTTCACTATTATAACTTTGGAGTATACAAAGTATTTTCTAAGTAATTATTAACCCTAACTTTATATAACCTATCATCTAAACTCCTTGCTAAAAACAAATCTATGATTATTGCATCATAATTCCAAGATTAAAGAATCAAAAACAGGAAATGTTAAGGATTAAAACTGAATTATTATTGTTCTAAAAGTGTTTCATGTCCACATAAGAAAAGATAAATCATGAAAAAGATAAATCTGCTTCTGATAATGCCTAAAACCAATATTCTGACTGGCAGCATTTCAAATTGTATTATTCACAGTCAACTGTCAACTGTCTATTTTAATATCACCTATGTGGTTGGTGACTTCACCTAAATCCATTGAGCTAATACCTCTGTGATTCTGAGTCAGCACAAATATCACTTCTCATAAACCACCATCTTTGGAAAAGTCTAGTTTCCAATAATACTTACTTTTTGTTTTGAAAGAAAAATATGAGCCAATGTTTAAACTCCCATTCTTGATTTAAAAATATGTAGCTCTGCCTTTATTTGTTTCTGGAATAATTCAACAAGATGCGTAATAAACTAATAATTTTTAAGAAATGCTATATCTACTATAATAAAGAATCTGATATAAATATGTAATTATACTAAACAATGATTAAAGTAGTAGAAATGTAAGAGAGAGAGAGAAAGAGAGAGAGAGAGAGAGAGGAAAATAATCACATGGGTTCATTTAGATAAAGGAAACTACCACAGTTACAGAGCAAGTTGATAGTATTCTTCCTGGAAGACTAGGAAAAATAGAAAATATGGTTTACACCATCTATGAAAATAAAACACATCATTTCACAAAAAGATAAACTATCATATGTGAACTTACCAAAATTAAACCATTACGAATTTTGCTGCATAAAGGTTTGGGAATTGTAATAATCTTTGGTATGTATGGGCATCAGAGAATGAAAGATAACACTTGTTTGTGGACAAATAAATTATGTTAACAAAAGGCTATTACTGGATTCACTGATTTTTAATGTTATCTATGTTAATAAAACCATAGATTATTTTCTACCTAACAATATTCTAAAATTTCCATCTTGGAGACACTGTAGATAGTGATCCTAAACCAGAAAATTAACCCAGACTCCCTGAAGATGCTTGGAAATCAGTGGATCTATGAACAAATATTATAATGTATTTACTGTACATGTATCGAGAGACCAGAAATAATGGCTGAAAACTTCTAAAAGTTGACAGAAGACATCAATCTATATATTTAAGAACCTCAATGATCTTGTCCAAGTAAGATAAAATGAAAGATATTCACAACTAGACACATCATAGTTAAAGTATCAGAAAACAAAAACAAAGCTTTAAAAGCGGCAAGAGGAAATGGACTCATAGCCACAAGGAATACTGAATAATATTTACTAACACCTTTTTATTGGAAATGAAGGAGGCCAGAAGGAAGTGCTGAAAGAAAAAGACCATTGGCCAAAAATTCTATATCTACTAAAACTACTCTTCAAAAGTGATAGAGTTGGGTGTGGTGGTGCATGCCTATAATCCCAGTACTGAGGAGGCTGAGAGAGAATGGTTGGTTCAAGGTCAGCCTCAGTAATTTAGTGAGACTCTCAGCAAACTAGAGAGAACCTATTTCAGAAACAAAAAATAAAAAAGGGCTGGTATTTGTGTAGCTCAGAGGTAGAATGTCCCAGGGTTCAATCCCCAGTACCAATAAAAGGGGTTGAGAAATAAAAAGGGCACCAGATAAAAAAAAAGACTGAGAGAACTTGTCAACTGCAGAGGAAATCTACAAAAAATAAATAAATAAAAAATAAAGTCCTAAAGACTTGAAAGAGAGCATGCAGTAATTTGATTCCATCTGAAAATAAATAAATAAATAAATAAATAAATAAATAAATAAATAAAGAGCACCAGCAACCTAATTACATAGGTAAGTATGAAATAGAACCAGGCCTAGTGGCACAGGCCTGTAGTCCCAGTTGCTCCAAAGGGTGGGGCAGGAGAATTGTAAGTTCAAGGCTGGCCTGGGCAACTTAGTGAGACCTTGCCTCAAAACTCAAAAATAACAAGGGCTGGGGATATAGCTCTGTGGTAAAGTGCCTCTGGGTTCAATCCACAGTATAGAAAAATAAAAGACAATATAAATATATATATCTTAACTTTTTAAATCACTGAAAATAAGAAACTGAAACAACATGTGAGGAAGAGACCACCTACGAAACCAACTCTTTATACTTTCCATTTAGTGGCTATTAACTATATCAGTGCAATGATATCTCAATTGGAGGAAAATATGGTTCCTTGTTAAATATGTGTGAACATTGAAGGCTATTATTAGATATTATTTACTCAAAATCTAGCCCAAACTTTTACAATTACAGAAAAACTTTGAGGAGATGAAATATCTACTTAGGGACAGTAGATGAGATTATCAAGACTTATCAGTTAAATTATCAGTAAAGTACAGTCATTATAATATAAGCCCTTGAGACACACTGTCTGATTTTGGATTTCCAGTTCTATCCCTTAATAATTATAATATTAAGCAACTCTCTGAGAGGTTCAAAAAGAAGGAGGGGGTATACATCTGATATTTGACACTAGACTGTACTCTAAAATCAGCCAGACCAAACCCAAATGTTATGAAAGATTCTTTCTAATGACCTCTTACTGAAACAATCTAGGTTCGCCATGAGGTGTGCTCTTGCTCACTGCAATGAGTAATAACCTAACTCAGTCAACTATAGGTTTGTCCCTCAAGGTCTTTGGCTGAAGCACATTGACATCACTTAACCATTCTATACATCAGTTTCCTGATCTGCAGAATAGAGATATTAAATGCACATTTCTCATGAGATTGTTGTGAACATTCATTAAGATAAAACATACAAAACTTGTAAAATATTGCCTGACCCATAGTGAATATCCCAAAATGCAAAAGTGAGAGGATCAGCTTAGAAACTAGGGCAGCACATCTCAGACCAAGGTCCTAATTTTTCAAAATGGATGTGAAGAAACAAATCTCCAAGGCCCTCATCCACACTGAAGATACAAAAAAAAAAAAAAAGTTGAGAATGGAGATTGGTTGAGAATTTGTGAAGATTTCTTTTAAAAACTCTGCTCTAATTTTTAGCATCCCTAAAGAGACTATGAAGAGAAATATGTGTTAAGCATCTTAACTGAAAAAGAAGACCTTTAACAAGACCATGTGGTGCACTTCATACACATTCTCGGGATTTAGAAGCCAGAGCACACTGTTGCCTGACAACCCTTGAGAAGTCCAAAGATAAGCTGGTTGACTACTGGCACACAGGATAAATAAATGACAGCTTTGAAAATGTATGTCCTTTCAAACTTGTCTAGGGCAAAGAATGCGAATGTCATCTCCAATGTAGACCTATGAATGTCATCTCCTATGTAGACCAGAGAGAGATTCATGTGTAAGAGCCAGAATGGAGTCCCAGGAGATTTAAGCCGGGACAGGGCAGGGTGACAATGGAGAGGCCTTAGCAGAGGAAATATGAAGTTGGGCCCAATTTCTATGGAGCAAAAGGTATTACCTCATTAAAAAAATATGGATAAAAGGTCTTCCTATTATAAGGGATTCCTAAAAACCTTTGAAGGTGTTCACTAGGGAAGAGTAAGCTTGAAACAATTATCAAACATAGAAAGTCAGAAACCAAATTATAACTGTAATAACCAGTTAAGATCATTTTACTCCCCTTAGCACTTCTTTGTCATCCTTTTCTCCCTAATCCTCATCTTCTCTCATAGCAGAAAGTTTGGAATTCACAGGTAGAATGTTGGGATATGGAAGCAAGAAGCAAAGATGCCTACCTTACTGTCTCCACCTACTACCAGCCTCTAGCATTAGGGCCTTAGAATTCTAACAAGGCCCCAGGAACTTCAGCCCATGGTGTTGCTCCTACAATTATGTTACCTTACACAGCAGAGGGATTCTGCAGATATAATTAAGGATACAATGAAGTGACTTTAAAATAGGGAGATTATCTCGGTGGGCCTACACCAATCACAGGAGTTTTTTAAAAGTAAGGAGTTTTCTTCAGCTGGCGGAGAAGCAGAAGTCATAAAGATTCCAAATGCAAGAGAAATTTGTGAAAGGTATTCTTCATTGCTGAGATGGAGAGGGCAAAGCTATAATGGCTGAGAGTGACCAGGAGCTGATGATCAGCAAGAAAATAGGTACCTCAGTTCTACAGCTGCCAGGAATGAAATTTTTCTAATTCTAATGAGCTTGGAAATGGCCTCTTCTCCAGCGCCTCCATATTAGAGTCCCACCCAACCAACAGTTGGATTTCAGCTGTATGAAATCTAACAACAGAAGCAGGCCAAACTTTCAATCTGAATTACATAATTGTGAGATAATAAATGAGTATTGACTTAGGCTGCTAAATTTATGGTGATTTGTTATATAGCAAGAGAAAGCTAATACAAGCATATAGCTGTCACACAAACCTTAAATCAAGTTCAGATACTTGAATCTCATCAGGCTAGATTTATTAAAATCTCAATTGGGAATATTTGGCAACTAAAAATGACATATAGGGCATTTTATGACTTAAAAGTGATACTAGGGCATTTTATGACTTAAAAGTGACTGGAAAATCATTATGCTGAGTTTCTAAAGGGCAAGGAAAGAAATTTTCTAACAACAAATATTTTTAACAACAAAGAAAGTGGGAATCACAATAAAATGCCTTTGTGAGTGCTCTCTGTGAATTTTACCTGTTCAGTAAGCCAGTTATTTACTGGATATCCAATAATTGCTTGTGGCATCCACAAAACCAGAGAAATTAGTTTTAAAATCTTTCTGCACTAGGAAAACAAAATTATTATATTTATATCTTAATCTAATTACGTCAAGACTATGTGAGATTATTTCACCAATAGCAAATAAATCTACTGAGAAACGGAATTTTTGTTGACTATAGCATGGCTATGCAAACATAGAACCTTTGAATTGCTGAATATAAAACTCACCGAAGATTATATTATATAGCAGAACAAGTAGTTTCAAGTGCAGTATGAGGTAGAGGTTTGCCACATCTTAAAATGGAAACATAATGGTCTCTTACTTTTCTTATTTGCTTTTCTTATAAGGAATAATACCAAGTCTGCCATCTAAAAAAGAACCTAAAACCAATTCAGACATTCCAAAATCCTTAAGTTAAAATGGTTTAATATTTTTGTTTGGGAAATTACTTACCTCAAAGTCAAACTCAAGCAAAAACATTGACCTTTTCTTACAAAATGAAGCAAAAATTTATAAAATTTATGAGTGGCCAAAAATAGATAGTCTATAATAGTAAGGTCAACATTATTTTGTGGTTAATGTTATCTTTTCTTCAAACCCACATACTTATATAGATATATGATATATAATATTTTATAAGATGAACTTAATTTCCTCAAGGAAGAATTATTTTTAAATGTCAGCATGGTTAGCTGGTTTTCTCTTTATCAAAACAGTCCTTCAATGTGTTTATAAATGTGATAGAATAAATTAATATACTGACAATTTTGTGACATTCAAATTTTTTTCATGTAAAAAAGCTTTGCTTTTAAAAGCTGAAATAAAAATATTACTGAAATTAATTAGCATTTTCTCTTTTGCCACGCATTAATAGTGAGTTAAAAAGAATCATGAGTAAATACTTTTAATTGTTTTTGTTTTATTTTTAAAAAGCATTATATTTATTTTAAAATGCATCTCTACATCAAAATTTCTATTCCAAAGCAAAACAAACAAAAAATAAAAACACAAAAAGCAAAAGGGGATAGGGAATCATATTTCCTGTGGCAAATGCTCAAGAGTTAAATTTCTCTGAGACCCCACACATACACACACACCAGTTTTCAGGCCTTTGGTTCCAGACTAGGAGTTACACCATCAGCTACCAAGGTTCTCAGGATTTCATATTTAGACTGAATTACACCACTGGCTTTCTGGTTCTCCAGCTTTCAGACAGCATACCATGGGACTTGGTAACAACATAATATGATGGTTTCATATTAGCACATGAGCCAATTCCCATAACAAATCTCCTCACACACACACACACACACACACACACACACACACACACACACGTGTGTGTGTGTGTGTATAATTGGCTCTATTTCTCTGGAGAACCCTGAATAATACAATGTGTGAAATGTTGATTTACATTAGAGTCCATCGTATATTTGCTTTGCACCAGTTAATACAATTAGCATGGAAAAGAAGAATGTGGCCTGTATCAGTGAGAATATTATAATCTTATTCTAATCTAATAAGTAGTTAGTAATTATTTTAAAGTAATGTTTGCCTTGGGAGAGGTTGTATTTGGATGTCACAGAAGGAAAGAAAATTAACAACTGTCATTTCAAATTTATAAATTAAAAGTAGCTACATGAATTTGAGTTATTCTTTTCATTTTGAATCAGAGTTAAGCTCGTATATGTTACACATTCTCTAGGAGGTGCAGAAAATACTTGAAATTCAGGACAAGAGCATTCAGTCAAATCATACATGGATAATACGAAAATCGTTCCAAATTGTTTTATTTAAACAAACTTCTCACCCATGTTAGTTTCTACAAATTTCTCTTTTCATCTCATCTTTCTCTCAGTCATTTTCTCTTCTCATCCTTCATCCAATGTTTTTGGATTTTTCACTTTTTGCATTTTTTAGTTTTATTGTATGTAAAGCTACACTTTTATTTTAACATCCTTTTGGTTATGACTAAACTGTTATTCATTTTTCCTCATTAATAATTGCATACCTTATTTTAGCATTTATAATAGAGGGCCAAAGACTAATGGATGCATGATTATTCTTTTATTATTACTAGTGCTCAAATATTCAGAAAAAGACTTAAATACTATAAGCCATAGGTTTTTATATGTGCCTGATCCAGACTGTACATTGAGAATAGTACATACTTGTCCTACACCAAAACATAAAAGCAATGACCTTAAATAAGAAAAACAAAAAGATGTCCAAGAAAAGGAGGGAATGTTGCTTCTAATGGTAATTGGAAATTAGCATAGAAATTTCAAATCAAAGTCCTTTGAAATATTGCCAATATATTCTAAAAGTAGCATAATTGAATTGCAATAAGATATAAAAGGGACACCCTATATATCTATATGTTGTCTCTATAATTATCATATGTACACACATGTTAGTATCATAAGTTGTCTGTAAAATACCTCTGTTTTCAAAAAGTCATCCAATCAAATGGTATAACAGTTAAAAGACATTTATGTATTTACCAAATATGTCTTTATCTTCAATGATTGCCATCTCAACCTCTGTTCCGGTAATGACTGTGCAAGTGAAAGGAACTTGAAAAAGAATGCTGATCTCACCGAAGGACTCCTTCTCCTTGAGCATACCCATACAAACAAGTTTTCGGATTTTTTTCTATAGAAGATATAATTGATGTTCAATGAAATTACTTGCATATAATGAATAAGTATTGTTATTGTCAGAAACTCACTTTTCACAAATTGTTTTACTGTTTAAGTAAATTGGCAATTTCATTCAAATCAGAGAAAACTTTTACTTACATATGTCTTTATATTAGAGCAATAGTAAATTCATAGACAATTTCAGCAGATCTAAGGTAATTGACAACATTGTCATTTAATGACCTACCAATTAAATTTTTTAATCCATGAAGACATACAGGAAATACTGAACTAATTCCATTTTTCAAGGGCCTAAGATAGCATTTTGTAATCCTAGTAAGGCTTAGTATTTTTTGTGAACAACCAGTTGTTACCTCAGTCCCAGTAGCAAGGCATGGTTATTGTACTAACAGGGAAAAAAGAAAATAAAGGGAAACTCTAATGGCCAGAGCTCATAGGGTCAAATAATTCTCTCCTGCCTTTCCTGTTTAAATTAAAAAGCTAATTAAGATAATTAAATAAATAGGTAATAAATAAGTGTAAGGAGCATAAATTTGAGTCAATGAGCGAGCAATTTAGCTTTCATTTAGGGACCCTGGGGAGAAGAGTTTATCAGAATTTCAGTATAGGTGGTTCTGGAGAAAAAGTTGAGACCTCCCCCAATTTATCTTTTCTGGGAGAGCCAATCAGTATTGAAATGAGGATGATTTGGTGAGCTTTAAGATATAAAAAATAGAATGTAGCCCTCATGGTAGGAAGATGACAGAAACTTGGAAGAAGTGGAAGACTTTAACAAATATATTATAGTCAAAGCCAATATAGCTGGAATATTTGTCATTTTTATATATGGCAAATCTTTTTTTTAACATGCTTTTATTGGTGCATTGGAGTCTTACATCGCAATGAATATCTATTTGATGTTAATATACATGCACACAGCTCTTAGTGCCCCCCCCCCCGCCTTCCCCTACCCATATGAAGTACCGAGAATGATGTTGGCAAATCTTTATACTGAATCTGACTAGTACAGCAGAATTCAAATCACTATCATTTAACCAAATTCCACTGAAGACTGTCCAACCAACAGAGAAGGATTCTTTGTTCTAAATTTTCTATAGCTATACCTTAGTTGTTTGCCTGATTCATCAAAATGGAATCATACAGAATGTGCTGTTTGGCATTTGACCTTTTTACCCAACCTAATAAAGTTGAAATCATTCATATTCTTCCATGTATAATCAGTTCTGTGTAGCATTACATTGTATGAATATACCACAATGTTTCTATCCATTCAACTGTCAATAGCATTTTGATTAATTCCAGCTTTTGGCTCATGAGGATTGATGTAAACCTTTGTGTAGAGGTATTTTCACTACTCACCAAGTAAATATCTACAGTGGAATTTCTGGATCATATGGTAAACCTCATATGTTTATATGTTTTAAAGTGCATTTCTCTGATAAAGTATGCTAAACATCTTTTAATGTGCTTACTGGTCATTTCTATATTTTATAACTCAATATACCTCATACTTTATCCTACTTATTCTATATCTTACAACTCTATATAAAGAAAATAAATCCAAAAATGGTCAAAATATTGAATTGAGATTTTACAAAAGAATACAAACTAATATTCAATAAATATGAGAAAAGATATTCAACATCCTTTATTCATTAAATTAATTACTAAAGAAAGTATGCAAGTTAAAACTTACCACTTTGTTTGTTTGTAGTTTCATCAATCCTATAATACTTCTATAAATGTTACAATATCCAGAATTAACATAAGCCACAAAAGAAATGATATTTCCACTTTCCACTATCACTAAAAATAAGAAACATAGATTATTTCACAATTTCTTCTCTGTAAGAGATCATTTTAGATAGTATGACAATAAAATTTGACATATATAATTTTAATGTCTACTCAGGTTAAATTTCTTTTTGTTTAAAATCCTTTTATTAATACATTGTAATTACACATAATAGGGAGGTTCAATGTGATACAAACATACATGCGTACAGTCCTTAATGTGATTGCTTTCAGATTCCACGCTACTCACACCTGCCCGTACTTTTTAGTGAGAAGGAAAAGAACAAATGAAAAGAAGAAAATCAGAAGAATTCACAGAACCTGAACATTGGGGATTGTTCTTTCTCTTTCTGTTATTTATCTTATAGCATGAAATAGAAATAGGTCTTAATAAAACTGTTTTATTCCAATTTTCAGGTCAGGTAGATAAAGTTATGATAAGGATAATTCTCTTCTAGTTATTAGTATCAGCACTGGGACAGTTAGGGTCTCAGTTTAAATGGAAACTAGTGATTAGAAAGATTTTTAAAGAACATCTTAAGATGAACTCCAGCCCATTAGCCCAATACACCCAAACACAGTTTTTGAGCAGGAGCATATGTGAGGCTCGACAATGCTGAGGCAGCCTATAGTAGGACATATATTAGCTGAATAGATACCAGTTCTCGTACAGCTAGACTAGTGGAGAAAGAACACTACAGAAGAATTATACCAATCAATGCTATTTTTGAACTTACCTTCCCCTTGGGAAAACTTTTCTGAATTTTTTCCTTATAAATCTATTTAGTTTGCTTTTAAACTGTTGTTAAGAAAGAACTTGGTTAGAAAGGGCTTTGCATCTACTAAATATCTCTGCAAAGGCCCATATCATTATTAATATTGAATAAATACTAATGCTTTAACCAATATTATACAATAACTCTTAATTATTAAAAGTATATGTATATACAGGTCAATAAAATATCACATAGCTAACTAAGTAGAGACAAAGTCTGAAATAGAAATATGTCTGAGAAGAATCAAACATTGATTATCCAATTTCTAATTATTCAATGCTTTTTGAATTCTATGACACATTAAAACAGTTGTTCTCCTAAAGAATGCTGTATGTAAAATATCCTCAAGTATAATAAGTACCTGTCACTTGGCATAAGATATAAACAATAAATGAACATTTCTCTAATCTCAAGAATCTGCAATTTGTATAAATTATATATATATATATATATATATATATATATATATATATATATATATATATATATATATATATATATGTAATTGTTGATTGAGAAAAGCCAGGGATATATGAATGAAAGAAATGTTAACATTTGAATATGTCTGAGAGAGTATTCAAATAAAAGAATTTGATAAGATAATATGTATAGAATTGCTTCACAGAAATCATTAGAATATGACTGGTTACCCACTGCAAACTAGGGCAGATGAAGGGCTGGATTGATGCTAGACTCCTCCCTGCTACCTATGGCTCCTACCTGTGCCCCATCCTCTCCTCCCCAGCATCCAAGATACGACAAATGCAGGGGCTAGGGAGCCACCCACAGATCAATGCAGAAGGCATTACCCAGATTTGATGTTCAGCCTGACATCCAAAGAATCCAAAGACTTACCCCCTCCCTCACCAAGTTCATCCTTGCTCAAATCTCACCTTCTCCATCAGCTCTACAATGACTATTATATACTACATGTTCCTCCCAACTCCCTCATGCCATTATTTTATTTCATATGGGTTTTGTAGCTATTTATTTGCTGTGCTTATTGTATATTACATTCTCTAGCCGTTAGGATAGGAGCTCCATCAAGACAGGGGTCTTTCTTTTTATCTTTTGTTCACTCATTTGCTGAGATGATGTAGGCATCAAAGAGAGCTCAGAATTTGGTGACTCAGACTTCTCTGGAACCCCTCCCCAAGTAGCCCAACTAAAAATTCTGGATAAAATCTTTTAAACTATTTAAGGTGGTAGAAAGGCAACAGAGTTTCTCAAAAACCAAGACTAAAAATGAAGTGCACAGTCACAGTGGTAAAAAGCCCTGGAGCCTGTGGCAATGTGTGAAAGATCAGATGTGGAAATTCTCCTACATAACCCCAAAGGGCAATACTCTCAATGGATGAAC
The DNA here is from genome assembly GCA_004027185.1 of Glis glis. Classification (NCBI taxonomy): domain Eukaryota; kingdom Metazoa; phylum Chordata; class Mammalia; order Rodentia; family Gliridae; genus Glis; species Glis glis. The sequence goes on along the minus strand of PVJS01002324.1, from coordinate 5,871 downwards.
GGAGCAGGGGACCCTCACAAAGAGAGCCCTAGAGATATTTTCCACTCTTAGCCCTTGCGCTGTGCTGAACAGAATGGGAAAAGAGATAGGAAAAGCTCTCTGAAAATAACTCAAAAGAGTGTATCGTATTGGGCTGAGAATCCATACCACCTGTGATGTAATAAACTCCTTTAATTAAACATTTATTTTATGGCTATGGCTGGATTTTAGTGATTCTAAATGCTGGGGGTGGGGGAGCAAATTATTTCTGAATGAACTAACCTTCATTCCAAGGTTCAAAGAATTCCAACAGATAGTAAGATACTATATCAGGGAATATAAGTTCTCAATAAAACATATATTAGAAAATACATAAAATATAAGCCAGTCACTGCGCTACTATAAACAAATCTCTCTATATATGTAGAGATACATTACAATGTTTGTCTATGTTTATATGTGTATAGAGTATAAAACAGACTTTAGAATTATAAAATATAAAATATAATTATATTTACAGAAGAAAAAGACTCAAAATTGGTCAATTGAGTTACAAAAAATAATCAGAAACATTTAGAAAATAGTAAATCATTCTCAACAAAAATATGATCACCTGAATTATATATTAAACTGAAAAACTAATGTGAGATTCTCAAATTTATTAGGACAATTAACTTGCACAGACATCATTTTTCATATTTTAACCAGGGCCACAATGCTGTAAGCAGACCAATACATTTCAATTTCAAAAGACTATGCATTTAAATATTATTTTATTTGGATTCAAATTTAAAAATTGAATAGTCATCCGAGTAGGGTAGCACATGCTTTTAATCCCAGTATTTGGGAAGTTGAGAAAGGAGGATCACAGGTTCTTGGCCAGTCTCAGCAACTTAGTAAGGCCCACTGCAACTTAGACTCTGTTTCAAAATAAAAGTAACATAGGACTGGGGGTGTAGCTTGGAGGTAGAATACCCCTGGGTTCAATTTCTAGCACCACCAACACACACACACACACACACACACACACACACACACACACACACACATCAGTCACCTCTTAATGCCAATATCAATAATCCTTAACTGCACTTTACAAACTTCAGTAGTCCGTCAACAGATTTAACTAATTTCTCTGTACTCTGCTCCTCTCTACTCTTAATAAGAGCTTCCTTTCCTTAGAGAATATGCTCAGACTCTTCTCTGTACTATCCTGAGTCTGTTTTTCTTCTAGATAAAAAACTCTTCTATATTCTCTCTTCCCCCAAATAAGTACAAACTAGTATTATTCTAGTATTAATCATGAATTCAACTCCCTAAGAAGTTGTATTAAACCCTAGACTTACATAATTAAATTAGTATTAGTCTTCAGTTTTAACTTTGCTGTACTTTGCCTGTAGATAGAAGACAGAGATAGAGAGAAGACAGATACATATTCAAAATTAGGTTCCTATATTCTTTCTTCATCTATGTCTGGTCTTTTTATTTTATATGTTTATGATATTTTTAGAGGACTGATGTTCAAAGATCTGTTACACTGTGCTCTGGCTAATATCACTGCTCTTTCTACTTTGGCTTTTGAGACCGTGGTCTTTTTAGAATTATATATTTGATTTTCCCTTTGTAATACTGTTTTTAATTTCCCCTGTGCTTGATGACTACTTTAGTAAATACAGGAAATGCATTTAGCTGTGTCTGGTGCAAAGTAAATGTCATATATGAGTTTGCTGTTACTAGCTGGAATTTTGATCCTCAGGCTTTCTGGATATTTCAATTGTACCTAGGATCTCCTGACAGAGATGTAATAGAGGCAACAGTTTAAATAATGCTCTGTACATATATGAAATTATCAATACCAATCTCAATGATATGCATGAGGAAAGGGATGGAGGAGCACAGGATCCAGAGGGAAATGAACCAAGTGTTGTGTGCATATAAGTTCCTGTCACTCAATACCTCAGTGTGATATATAATCACAATGCACCAATAAAAGTAGATAAAAAATTCAGATAAAAAATCACTGAAGTAAAGAAAGCACCATAGGCAAGAGTCAATATAAACTCAGAGCTATAAATGTAGACCTCCAAATACCACAAACACAGTACTTGCCTGATACAGGTTGTAAAAAGCTTATATATGAAATATTAAACAATGCAAAGGTGCTTTATGGAAGGACTTATATAAGATGGAAATGTCATTATAAGTATGAGATTATTCATGGGCTAGATCAGTTTACCTATTATTTTGATTATTATTAAAAATCCCTTTTTTGCCGGGCGTGGTGGCGCACGCTTGTAATCCCAGTACTTTGGGAGGTGGAGACCGGAAGATCCAGGTTTGCGGCCAGCCTCAGCTCTCTCTCTCTCTCTCTCTGTCTCTCTCTCTCTGTCTCTCTGTCTCTCTCTACTTAGTGAGGCCCTCCACAACTTCGTGAGACCCGGTTTCAAAATAAAGTATAAAAAATAGGGCCAGGGGTGTAGCGCGGAGGTAGAACGCCCCTGGGTTCAATCCCCAGTACCGCAAATAAATAAATAAATAAATAAATAAATAAATAAATAAATAAAAATCCCTTTTTAAGTCAGGCATGCATCACCATGTAATCACAGTACTTGGGAGGCTCAAAGAGGAAGATCGAAGGTTCAAGACCAGCCTTATCAACTTAGCTAGACTCACAGCAACCTAGTGAGACTCTGTTTCAAAATAAAAATTAAATGGCTGGGGGGTGTAGCTTGGAGATAGAACACCCCTAGGTTCAGTCCTCAATATCATACACACACACACACACACACACACACACACTTCCATTTTGAATTGACTTTTGATCTTTTCAACCTTTCTAAGTCATGTTTCTCTTTCTTTTAACCTGTCATATTTTCTAGAAATATATGCTTCTCATGTAGTTATTCAACATTAAAATAGACTAGTTTATGACACTTTATTCTAAAATATTTATTGTCTTTATTGTACCTCATTTGCTCTCAGTGTTTTCCCCCTAACATTTTCTAAAACAGCATTTCATTTCACAAGTAATTCTATTCTTCATGTGTAGTTATTGTTTCCCAGTTCATTGATCTCTGCCTTTATTATTGTTTTACAAATTTTCTTTGGGTTTGTGGTTTTTTTTAAACTTCTAGTTTCAAATGCCCAGCTCATTTATTTTTCATCTTTCTTTCAGATGTTTTTAATACAACTTTCTATCTACTGCTCTAGCTGTATTCCATATATTTCGAAGTGTAGTGATTCTATTATACTTTGGCAAAAATAGTTCCTAATTTTCTTTTTAGTGGGGGGGGAGGAGAATAGTAATATGCTATTTGATTTCCAAACATTTGGGACAGTAGTTTTCCTATCCTTTTAAAATCAATTCTAAGGATTTTGTTGTGTTTGTTTGCATTTGATGCTATGTGACTATTATACAGAATATATTTCTGTAAGTATTCTTTACATAATGTATGTTGAAAAAAGGCCTATTGGATGTTGAGATCTATATATATTATTATTACAGCAAAGAGTATTATTATATGTAATCTAATAGCTTGAATTTTTAAACATATATTGTTCAGCTTCTAACTGCACTCACTTTTTGTTAAATCTATCAGTTTCTGAGAGAATTGTGTATAAATACTGAACTATAATGATATTTATTTCTCCATATAAGCCTTTTAGTTGTTTATCTATTTTGAAGATGTACAGTGAGTATCAGTTCCTAGTGGCCATACTTCCTCTCATACCTTTTGCCAATATATAATTATTCTCTTTGTTTAGCCTAAAGATATTTGCTTCTGTATATATTGCATTGAATTCTACTTTGCTATATATCTTATATTGTCTTACCAACTTAGCATACATAGCTAAAATAAGTACATCATGCCATTAATGTTTAATGGCATGATTTCCTCTTTAAAATTACTTCATTTTTTACACTTGTCAGTATTTCCTAGTTGACTTGACTTTCCACTTGAATACGTGTATATAAACATCACTATTCTTGAAAGAACTCCATAGTACAGATGTACCATAATTTAAGGGAATATAACCATTTTTTAAAGGTGAATCTTGAAAAGGTGACACTGCAATAAATTTTCTTCACAAACAGAAAGAAATTCTCTCTATGCAGAGAGATGAAATTTTTTCTAAAAATTAAATTCCTCATATACCATGTTAATAATAAAAATTCTAGACAGGTGTGGTGGCATACATTTGTAATTCCCAGTACTTGGGAGGCTGAGACAGGAGGATCTCAGGTTTGAGGATAACCTCAGCAAGTAGTGAGATTCTCATCAACCTAGTGAGACCCTGTTTCAAATAAAAATAAAATAGGGCTGGGGGTATAACTCGGAGGTAGAATGACACTGGGTTCAATCACCAGTACCACAAAAACTTTTTTAAATAAATAAATAAATAATTCTGAAACTAGTTATGATAGATAAGGGCTGCAGATACAGGTTAATATACAGAAGTATAACACTTTCCCATATGCCAGCCATAAGCTAGAAGAATTTGAAATTAAAAGTATACCATTTAAATTAGCATCCCACCCAAATGAAATATCTTAGTATAAATCTAAAAAAATTTATACAAATGAAGAAAAATAAAATATTCTAATGAAAAAACTCAAAGAAGAATTAAATGAATGGAAAGATGTTCACAAACAGAAATATTCAATATTAATGTGTTAGTTTTTCTCAAAATGATCTAGAGATTCAATGCAATCTCATTTAAAATTCCTGCAAGTTACTTTCTGGATATTGGCAAACTGATTTGTTTTTTTTTATAGAGGGATGCAAAAGACAGAGAAGAGTCAGCACAATTGTTATGGCTGGATCTGGAATGCCCCCCAAAAGCTCATGTGTTAGGCAATACAGCAATGTTCAGAGGCAAAACAATTGGACTATGAGGGCTATGGCCTCATCAGTGGGTTAACTCATTTAGTGGATTAATAATTTGAATGGACGTACTGGAAGGTGGTGAAAAGGATAAGTAGGTAGGACATGGATGGAGGAAGTAGGTCACTAGGATCATGGCCTGGCCCGTTCCTGTCTCTCTCTCTCTCTCTCTCTCTCTCTCAGCTGCCAGGAGTTGAACAGCTTTCTTCTTCCATGTTCTTCTGATATAATGTTTCCACCTTGGAGCCAGTCAACCTTGGACTGAAAAATCCACACAGACACTCAGAAAAGAAACAGAATTTGAACAACACTCTAGACCTAACCAAGATATGCAGAACATTCCACCCAACAGCAGCAAAATGCACATTCTTTTCAAGTATGCAGAAAGCATACTATAGGATAGATCACATGGAAAGTTACAAAAAAGTCTTTAAAAATAAATTATAACAAGTATCTTTTCCAACTTGCATGGTATCAAACTGGAAATCAATAATTGAAGGAAAAGTGAAAATTCATAAATATATATAAATTAAATGACACATTCATGAACAACCAAGTCAAAGAAAAAATCAAACAGGAAATTAAAGGATCCAAGATGGTGGAAATGAGGTAAGCTACAAATTTCAACTCTTCCATAGTTAGGATCACAGTAGTAAGACAACAGCTGATTGGAAAGGGAGGTGACAGAGGGAGCACACTGACTTACAATACTGGAAGGTCTAAAACCTGGGGGCAGTTTCAGAAATTCTGGATACTGGAACAGAAAACAGAAAAGATTCATTAACACAGAACCAGCAACAATACCATCAGGACAGGTCAGGGGGCAGGGGTAAGAAACAGCGAACGAGCCGGGCGTGGTGGCGCACGCTTGTAATCCCAGTACTTTGGGAGGCGGAGACCGGAGGATCCGGGTTCGCGGCCAGCCTCAGTTCTCTCCCTGTCTCTCTCTCTCTATCTCTATCTCTCTCTCTCTCCTTAGTGAGGCCCTCCGCAACTTCGTGAGACC